>JAWZTD010022578.1:0-17766 GCA_035221335.1 Echites panduratus
AATTAATTATTTAAGTTTGAATAAAATTAAATGATTTATTTTATTTGGTCTTATAATTAATTTGGACTTAAGTCTATAAGATTAATTATAGTTGGGCTTAAATAAAATAAGTTAGGAGTATTTATTTTTATTGGTCTTATAATTAATTTGGACTTAGATTCATAAGGTTAATTATTCTTTGACTTGGACTGAAAATAAATAAAAGGGTTTTTCACAATGGATTATTTTTAGCCCATAGCAGCCAATACCCTAGTTAGGTTATTCTAAGATGTCTATATATATAACTAGCAATTAGGGTTAATCAAACATTTAGTCTAAGAAACCCTAGCCTCGACTCTCTCTAAAGACAAAATTCTTCTTCATCATTCCTAGTTTGTTCACTCAAACTTTGATCTTAGGGAATAGATTAGAAGATGTTAATCATTGTAGATTGCAATTCAAACATATAGGAGGTGAAGACCAATCTACAATCTTCAAAAGAAAGGTATCATTTCTCTATTATGTGTAAATTTTTTTTAAAATTGGGTTTTGGATCTAGTTTTCCTTATGAATTCCATATCTATTTCCCCTTCAATCTAAAGCTACTATCAAAGAAGAGAGAACTAATATCACTGTTGCTACAACATAGATACGTCCCCATGACATGAGTATGGGTTTTTGGGTTGGCGAAACTAATTCCATGTGCTTTGTGTTGGATAATACTCACATTTATGAGGAATGTGAATGGCCAAATTGTTTCTTAGTGTTAAAGATGGATATGTAAGTTATGAAGAAGGATGTGAAGAAGAAGAAAAAGGTTTGTAACTTTTCTAATACTTCTTGGATAAATGCTTGGAGGTTAATGGATTATTAACCTAAAGAGTTATGGATACTTGAATATTTGAGGGGTTATGAAACCCTTGAATATCTTAGAGGTTATGGAGTCTTTTGAAACTCCTCACATTAACTCTAATTGTGCCTATATAAGGAGCATTCTCCCATCTTAGGTAGACACCATTTTTATAAGAAAATTTGTTGAAAGAGTTTGTGAGTAGGAGAAAAGTGCAATATATTTGAGTTCCAATATCTTGAGAGGCAAGTGCTTCGCCTATCTTTAGTGGAGAGGAGGAGTCCTGGGAGGAGATCGATCCACTTATTCCTTAAGCACCTAGGAGGACCGAAAAGGCTTTAAGGAAATCGTGTCCATGCACGAGTTCCTCCTTTTATCTTATATTATTTCTACTATTTTAATTCTCTTATTTTGAGATAGAGTTTATATATATTTTTCTAACACTTTGATATGCTATATGTGTTGTTCTTAATTGGATCACTGAACTCGAGGCCTCGATAGTACAATTGTTGTTGTGCTGAATATTAATCTAGTGAGTATTCATTACGATTCAATGGTAAAAGAACTAGATACCTAAGGATGGTTGATGGTATTGAGTAAGGTGATAGTACGCAAGACCTAGGCTCAATAATAGGTGTTATATAGAAGTCTAAATGTGTCAGTACACATATAGGTCAAAGAGTAAAGGTTGAGATTTATCTCAACAAGCTTTTTATTTCTACAACAATGTATAAGGGAGGACATCATCTTCTAATGGTGACAATAATAGAAGGTGTTTAGAATGACTAAGCATATTATTACTATGTCATAAGGGTATTTTGGTCATTCTATAGAGACATGAACATTGTGTGTTAAGGTCCCTGATCTAGCCTTATTGTGCATGAATGATTTTATATCATTCTTATATAGAAGATTGGAGAATGAATTAATTTTATTCTAGATAGCATTAATAATTAATTAAGGATTTTAATTAATACTTTGAATTAATTATTTGGAATTGAATAAAATTAATTAGATATTTTATCTAGTCTTATAATTAATTAGGATTTAGGTCCATAAGATTAATTATTGTTTGGTAAGTATAAAATAAATATTAGCTTTAATTGAAGGACCAAAATAATTACATTGGATCCGTGATCCAATAAATAATTATTGGATCATGAATTAAATAAAAGGATAGATGGGCTGTTTGGCTTTTGTCCCATAGACAAGCTTTATTCTATTTTATTTAAATAGGATTATTTCTAAATCCTATAATAACTAGAACCAGAAACAATAATTCCTAAGCCCAGAGAAACAAATCTGTCGAGAAAATTATAGTACATCTATTCTTCGTCTCCACTCCAATTTCTTCCCTATCTTCTATTTCTCTTTTTGTTCACCTAGATAGATAAGGAATAGATTAAAAGAAATTTAGCTAAGTAGATCAAGAAGTCCAGATGAAATCCGCAAGACAAGATCTCAAGCATCATCACGCAAATATAAGATATGTATCATTCTTAACTTGATTATGTGAGAAAAAAATTTTAAAGACTTGGGACTCTAAATCTCGTTTCCTCATTGATTTAGAATCTAGTTCCCAAAATATTAGTGTTATCACATTTTGTGTGTGTAGAATTGGGTTATATAGTAATTGTTCTCTAAAGGTACTATCAAAGAAGAGAGAACTAATATCATTATTGCTACTGCGTCCATGACATGTGTATGAGTTGGTGGTCTGCAAAACTAGATCCTTGTGCCTTAATATAACATAGATGATGTTTCTTATGTATGAGACCAATAGCTTTTTATGTTCGGTACATTGATTTAGTTAATTAACACAAACCTATACAAGAGGGCTCTCTGCCATCTCATTTATAAGGTGGGTTAATCATCCCCCTATGCATTGTTCAAGTTAGTTCACTGAACACAAGGCCTTCATAGTACTATTTAGTATAGTACTGGATATTCTTCAAGTGAATATTCAAGTGAACTTAACAGATTGAATTAGATACCAAAGGATGGTAATGTGTCAATAAACCTAAAGGTCGAACACTAAGGGTTGAGATTTTTCTCAATAAGTCTTTTGTTTCTACAACAATGAGTTTTGGAGTACTTCGTTTTCTGATGTTGATATTAGAAGATGTTTAAAATGATTAAGTATGTTGCTATTATGTAGTCAGGGTATTTTGGTCATTTTATGGAGCCAAGAACATTGTGTCTTAGGTTCCCTGATCTAGCCCTATTGTTTGTAACAGATTGTGTATCTTTATAAAAAGAAGAAGTGAAAAGGAATTAATTTTATTCTAGAAATTTTAGTAATTAATTAAGGATTATTTAATCTTTGGAATTAATTATTTAGGTTTGAATAAAATTAACTGATTTATTTTATTTAGTCTTATAATTAATTTAGATTTAGGTCTATAATATTAATTATTGTTGGGTTTAAATAAAATAAGTGAGTGATTATATATTTATTTTTATTTTTTCTATAATTAATTTGGACTTGCATCCATAAGATAAATTATTGTTGGGTTTGGATTAAAAATAAATAAAGGTTTTTTAATTAACGGGCCAAGATAATTATTTTGCGTTTATGACCCAATAATTAATTATTGGACCTTTAGTTAAATTAAGAACTACTTATTGGTTTATGGCCCATAGTAGCCCATATTCCAACAAGGTTATATTTTAGGATTATTAAATATACTATGATAACCAAAAATTAGGGAACGATATTTTGAGAATCCTAATTCTGTAGACGTTCACCAAGATTGATCATAGGAGATAGATCAAAAGATCCTAAGCGTGTAGACGTTCAACTGTAAATTAGATAGTTGTTTTGCACCTAATTTATGTTCAATTCCATAATCTTTTGTAAGAAGTGGATTTGTTTCCACCAACATATGGATTAAGGCTTTTCTCGCCCTATGTATCGTAACTTCTTTCATCCAATAAACAGGTTGGGGTTTGCCAAACCCCCACCCTTATTGGTGGTTTTGATTAAAGAAAAAAAACGCGTGTAGACAGTGATCTTGATTTTGGACGGTGAACACTGGTCTACAATTATTGTCAATTAAAGACAAGTATTTGTATCTCGTTCTGTGTGAAAAAGGTTTTAAAAATTAGGTTATTGGTCTCCTTTCCCTCTGGATTAGGGATTGATTTCCCTGCAAGTGGTATCAGAACAAGTTCTCACAATGAGAATGATATGTATTTTTCTGTTTATCTAGTGTGGCTAATTAAAGCCTGATTATATTTGTTTATTTATGGCCAAGGAAATAATTAGATTTCTTGAATGCCTCGTGACTGGAGGTATGGAGGATTGTTATAGTTATCAAGTCTGACTCTTTTGATAAATTGAAAGAGTTCAAGGCTGTCAAACAGTTAAGCAAATCAAGGCGTTCAGGTCAGCTCATGGTGGAAAGTATTTTCTCGGTGAATTCAAGGATTACTTAGCACGTCATGGGATTGTTTCTTAATTAACTGCACTAGGGACACCCCAGTAAATTGGTGTAGCTGAAAGGAGAAATAGGACGTTATTAGACATGGTCAGAAGAATGATGTCTCATGTGTCTCTTTCCATTTCTTTGTGTGGATATACCATAGAAACAACATCATATATTTTGAACTTGGTGCCTTCTAATTCAGTACCTGATACTCCTTATGATATGTGGATTGGACGAAAGCCTAGTCTAAGACACCTCAAGATATGGGGTTGTCCAGCATATGTATTGTCCAGAGGAAGTAAGTTAGAACCAAGATTAGAATTATACTACTTTGTTGGGTATTCAAAAGGAACAAGAGGGATTATTTTTATCATCCTCAAAAGCACAAAATGTTTATCAGCACTAATGCTAAATACCGTAGAGGATGAGCAAAGAATAAGCAACAAGAGTTCCAATAAAGAGGAATTAGGAGAGAAGGATTCTATCATTGACTCTTCAATGGAACCAACTATAGTCAATGATGTAACACAGCCACAGTCTCAAACACCAGTGGAGCTTCGTGCTAGTGGGAGGATATCTAAAGCTCCAGAAACATGGACTAGAGAGGCTTTTGGGCTTATTTCAGATCATCAGGAGTTAGATCCAGCTAATTACGTGAAGCTGTAACTGATGTTGATACAGATCATTGCCATTAAGCAACGAAATCGGAAATTGAGTCTATGTACTTAAATGAAGTCTAAGATCTTGTATGAGCACCTAAAAGTTTTAGACCCATTAGGTGCAAATGGGTATTCAAGAAAAAGAGAGGATTTGATAGGATGATAGAGAATTTCAAATCAAGGTTGGTTGCTAAAGGTTATTCTCAAAAAGAGGGAATCGATTATCAAGAAACCTTTTCACTAGTAGCCATGCTTAAGTCAATCCATATGTTTTTTGCCATCGCATGTCATTATGACTACGCGATATGGGAAATTTATGTTAAGACAGCTTTTCTGAAGGGATATCTTAAAGAATGCATTATATGATACAACCAGACGGTTTCGTTGTGTAGGGCCAAGAAAACATGGGAAGAAAAGAAACTCAAGTTTTCCATTGTTGGGTTCATGGATTATGCCATTGTACAGTGGGATCATTAGGTAATTGCAAGAAGAAGGCAAGATGCTCCACCCATAGAGATATGGGAAGATATGAAAGTGAAACTAAGGAAGAGATTTGTGCCAAAACATTACCAACGGGACCTTCATCATAAACTCCAAACTCCTACCCAAGGTACCAAGTGTGTGGATGCTTATTATAAAGAGATGGAAATGGCAATGATTAGAAGCAATCTTGTGGGAGAGGAACTCGAGGCAAATATGACAAGGTTTCTAAATAGTTTGAATAAGGAATTAGGAGACATGCTTGAATTGCAACACTATGAAGACTTGGAGGAAATGGTTCAAAAACTATTAAGATTGAACGACAAGTCAATCATAGGAGATCACACTATGGAAAGACCTTTCAATCTTCTAATCATGATAATTTAGCTAGCAAGACCACAAATTCATGGCCTAAGAGGGATCAAGGAGTGGCTAAGCCTAAAACCAAGGATGAGTACACAAAGCCCAAGGTGAATGAAGCCAAAGGTACATTTGGAGATAAAGGTAAAGCTCCCAACACTCTTAATAGAGCTAGAGATGTTAAATGTTTTAAATGCCATGGTTTTGGACATTATGCAAAAGATTGCCTAAGCAAGAGGGTTATTATCATGATTGATAGGGATAATGTAGAGTCTTGTAGTGAGAAGGAGGATGAAGATTGGAGTGGAAATTGTTATGCTGAAGCAAATGATAGTGATGAATATGATCCTATTGCGGGGTAACTCCATATGATGATTGGAAGAGTCCTAACAAACAAGGTGAAATATATTCAAAGGCAGAATTTGTGTAACTCCAAATGTTTGCTTAAAGGGATACTATATAGTTTGATTGTGGATAGTGGGAGTTGTGTCAATGTTGCAAGTAGATATATGGTGGATAGATTGAAGTTACCATGCATAGATCATCCTAAACCATATAGGCTTCAATGGTTAATGATAGTGGTGATGTGAAACTGGGAAAACAAGTTAGAATTTCTTTTTCCATGGGAAAGTATAGTGATGAAGTGTTATGTGATGTGGTACCCATGCAAGCAACACATGTGTTACTTGGAAGGCCATGGCAATATGATAGGAAAGTGACTTTGATGGCTTCAAGAACAAATATACACTTGAGTTCGGATTCAAAAGGATTCATTTGAATTCATTAAAACCAGGTGAGACTTATGTGGACCAAAGTACACTTCTTGAAAAGATGAGAGTTTTATGAGGAAAACGAAAAGAAAGACCAAAAGAGAAAAGAAGTTGAGCAAAAGCAAAATGAGAGTGCACTGAAATTGAAAGAAAAAGAGAAGAGAGGAAAAGAAAGATAAAACGCTAAAACAAACTATGAAAGGCAACAAGAGAAGAAGAAAGAGGGAGAAAGAAAGAGTGAATAGAAAGTGTGCTTTTATGCAAAAGAAGCTTTTATGAACATGAGGCCCATGACATTATTTATTTACAAGCATTCTTTGATTTCTTCTTCTAATGAGTTTAACATTTCTTGTCCTAGTGCCATTAAAACTCCTTTGCCACGGGAGTGACCACCAATTCGTTGGATAGAGCATCAAATTGATTTGTTTCCAGGTGCACCTCTTCCAAACAAGGTGGCTTATAGGACAAGCCAGCAAGAAACCAAAGAGTTGCAGCGACAAGTGGAGGAACTCCTAGAGAAAGGATATGTGAGGGAAAGTTTGAGCCATGTGCATTCTCGATACTCCCTGTGCTAAAAAAGGATGGGGTGTGGAGAATGCGTTTGATTGTTGGGCAATCAACAAAATAACGGTAAAATATCGCTTCCCCACTCATTGCTTGGATGATATGCTTGATGAATTAAGTGGAAGGGTTTGTTTTACTAAACTTGATTTGAAAAGTGGTTACCACCAAATTAGAATGAAAGAAGGTGATATCTTTTTGAGTGGTTAGTCATTAGTTTTGGACTCATAAATGCAAGAAGCACTTTAATGAGATTGATGAATCACATTCTTAGGAATTGCATTAGCAAATTTGTGGTGGTATACTTTGATCATATATTGATTTATAGCAAGAGCATGGAAGCTCATGTGAAACATTTGAGATATGTTTTTGAGATCCTTAGAAGTGAAAAGGTGTTCTTTTTGCTTGCCTGAAATAACTTTTCTTGGCTATATTGTTACTTCTAATGGAATTCATGTTGATGAGGAGAAAGTAAAAGCAATCAAGGAATGGCCAACACCTAAAAGTGCAAGTGAGGTTTCCCATCTTGCCTGTGCACCATTCCAATCCCCTACCTCAAAAAGTCACACTAAATTTCAAAAACTTTAGAAAAATCAGGTAAGGAAAGGATAGAGGCACTAGCTATCTTAGACTTTAACATTTGAAAAGCTTTTTCTTGCTCTTCTCCCCAATTAAATTTCACTTTTACCTTAATCAACTCAGTGAGAGGAGCTACAATAGTACTAAAGTTGGAGACAAACCATCTATAGAATGATGCCAAACCGTGAAAGCTTCTTACCTCACTTGCACTTTTAGGTGTTGGCCATTCCTTGATTGCTTTTACTTTCTCCTCATCAACATGAATTCCATTAGAAGTAACAATATAGCCAAGAAAAGTTATTTCAGGCAAGCAAAAAGAACACTTTTTCATGTTGGCATAAAGCTTTTCACTTCTAAGGATCTCAAAAACATATCTCAAATGTTTTACATGATCTTCCATGCTCTTGCTATAAATCAATATATCATCATAGTACACCACCACAAATCTGCCAATGCAATTTCTAAGAATGTGAGTCATCAATCTCATGAAAGTGTTTGGTGCATTTGTGAGTCCAAAGGGCATGACTAACCACTCATAAAGACCATGCTTTGTTTTGAAAGCGGTTTTTCACTCATCACCTTCTTTCATTCTATTTTGGTGTTAACCATTTTTCTAGTCAATCTTTGTAAAACAAACACTTCCACTTAATTCATCAAGCATATCATCCAAACGAGGAATAGGGATGTGATATTTTACCCTTTATTTTGTTGATTACCTAGCAATCAACACACATTCTCCACGTCCCATCTATCTTTGGCACAAGAGGTATCGGGATTGCACATGGACTCAAACTTTCTTTCATACATCCTTTCTCTAGGAGTTCCTCCATTTGTCATTGCAACTCTTTAGTTTCTTCCGGGCTTGTCCTAGAAGCCGCCTTGTTCGGAAGAGGTGCACCCAGAAGCAAATCAATTTGATGCTCTATCCCACAATTGGTGGTAACTGATGGTGGCCAAGGAACTTTGATTGAAACTTGGAACCATGATAAAGTTTACATTTCATGACTTGAAGATTCGATGAAGAATCTTTTCGAAAAGGGGGGGGGGAATGATGGTGGCCAAGGAACTTTCATTGAAACTTGGAACCTGGATAAAACTTACATTTCAATGCTTGAAGATTTGAGGATGAATCCTTTTTATCAAAGATTGGAATGTTGGAGATCAAGGAGCTTATCTGGCATTGATTAGACTTACTTGTATGTCATCGAAAGAAAGCTACTTTGAAGATATTATCCATGGAAGATATGAGATCATTCATGGAAGGAATGAACCTTACAAGATAAAACATTCCAAGTTTAAGAAAGGCATGAAGGCATTGATGATAAACAAAGAAGAACAACTTGACCATGATGTCTTGTTTAAGACATTTTGTGTGAAGATGGTATTGATTCAAGGATGAACTTTAATGGCATCAAGGTTGATAATTCTAATGATGTTCAAGATTGATTATGTAGCTTAAAACATAGTCAAAATGACCTTGGAAGAGTCCTGAAGAAGCATGGAAGATTAATTGAAGACATGGAAGAGAAATGGTGTAAAATACACCAGTCCGACTGCAGGAGGGGTTGTCTGGCCGCAGGCATGGGTTAGACAGCTTCAGTTGTGTTTCTAGAGGAGATCCGGTGTTGTGTTTTACAATTTGTCAGGCACTGGATACTGTCTAGCCCAAAAGCGTCCCAATTGTATTTTTAAGTGTTTCTTTGGTCCTTTTGACTTCTAATAAGGACTTTTATGTATTTTACATCTTAATTACAAATTACCTAGGGTTTATCAGCCTTTTGAGTATAAATACTCCCTTATTATGTATTTAAAAAACATTCTATCTTTTAATAAAAAACAACAATTCTGCTTGACAGTTTTCTCTTAAAAAATCAAATTGATCTTTTGGTTAGGGTTTCTTCATGAACATCTAAGGTTCTTGAGAAACTTTCTTTTTAGGCTTTCTTCACTTTGGTTTAGGGTGTTGAATTATCGTTAAATTCATTAGATTGGTTAAGGTAATCCAATTCCAAAGGTCAATCTAATACTAAACTTGAAGTAATTATTGAAAATCTTGGGAACTTATCTTTGTGATAGAACCTAAGGAATTGAGCCATTGATACAAGAAACTTCAATTCCGAAGAAAGATGTCATTAGATTCTTGCAAAAGAGAAATGATAGCACTAGGACAAGAATTATTAGAGTCATTAGAAGAAGAAATCAAAGAATGCTTGTACATAAGAAATGCCATAAGCCTCACGCTCATAAAAACTTCTTTTACCTCTCTTTCTTTTGCAAAAAAGCACCACTCCTGCTTCCTCCCTCTTTCCTTTTCTCTTGTTGCCTTTCATAGCTTGTTTCAGCTTTTTCTCTTTCTTTTCCTCTATCTTTCTTTACCTCTCTTTTTTTTTCCGCTACTATGTGTTTCCGGAAACCCAACAACAACTCCATATGATGATTAGAAGAGTCCTAAATACTCAAACAAAAGAGGAGGAAGGTGTTCAAAGGTAGAATTTATTTCACTCCAGATGTTTGATTAAAGGGAATCTATGCACTATGATAATGGATAGACTACGATGGTTAAAAAGAAATTCTAATTTGTTTTCCCACTTTCACTCCTCTATCGTTTAACCATTGTAGTCTATATGGTTTTGGATGATCTATGCATGGTAACTTCAACCTATCCACCATATATCTACTTGCAATATTCACACAACTCCCGCTACCCATTATCATAGTACATAGATTCCCTTTAATCAAACATCGAGAGCGAAATAAATTCCCCCTTTAAATATCTTCCTCCTCTTTTGTTTGAGTACTTAGGACTCTTCTAATCATCATATGGAGTTGTTGTTGGGTTTCCGGAAACACATAGTAGCGGAAAAAAAGGAAAATTTTTTTTCTTCTGAAAACCCAATCCAAGGTCCAAGCACATTATGCAAAATCGATTAGCGAAGATCATACCTTTTTGGAGTTGATACTTAACAAAAATCTTTGATTTCTCCGAACCTAGGCTCTACCTTTTTATCGAACACCCTCTACTGGTTTCCAAGCAAGACTTAAAGAACTAATGTAGGTTTGTTAGAACCAAAACTTCTTAATCGAATATTCAGTTGAACAAAGATGATGTTGGTTGAATTTTTTTTTAGAGAGAAACGAATAATGGCTACGGCTAGGGTTTTTTTTATTAGATAGGTTAAAAACATATGAAACAATAGCAGCCTTTTCTTTTTTATTTATATTTTAAAAACCACGAAATTTTATTCAATTAGGAAATCTAATTATAACATAAAAATTATATTCAAAAATAATTTCAGAATTTTGATCTCATCAAAACATGATTATAATTTCCTTTTCAAAATCATATTAAAAGGAAAATAGGCTAATTCAATTAAAAACATAATTCAATGAATTTGAACACAAATTTTCGATTCATTGAATCTATTCAATATAAATTAAAAAGCCCGTGGTTTCTAGCTTTAGTGTGTGACCTTGTAGGTTTACTTTACATTGGCAACAAGAACAAGCCCACAAGTCATAAGTGGTCTCTAGCAAGACATCACGACTACAAAAGTTGATACAAATTACCGTTCGATGAAGGAAGGATTTTAGGGTTCCAGTCTCTAATTGTAAAATCGATTTTGAAAGGAACGATTTTAGGGTTCCAGTCACCTATGAGATAAATTCTCATCAACCATCCTCTTGATTTAGAAGACTATTCAATATCTAGAAGAGTTTTTGAAAGAATCTCACAACTAAGACAAAAGTCTTATTTTTGCTCAAAGAGCAGAGACAGAAACATTTGGCTTCTAAAATGGATTTCATAATGGAAGAAGTTATCTTTTGATACAAAGAAGAATGGCTCCTATAAGCCAAAATCCTAACTAAAAAAGCAGGAAAATAAATTGCACTAAAGGTCCTTGAAGTAACTAAGAAATACAAGTTGAAAGAATGGAAAACAATTAAAATTTGCTCCTAGAAGCTGGGTTGCATCCGGCGAAAGCTGAGAAGCATCAGGCACTGGACAGGCATGGTTGGCACAGGACATGGTGCCCGGAACAACGTCGGAATCCTTCTAGTTGCAACTGTGGTAAAGGTCCAATCTGTCTGGCACCAAACAACTTGACTTGTATGTTAACTTTTTTTTACCATTCCTTCATGCCTTCTTATGTTCTTCATTTTCAAGTTTTCTTGGCATGTCATGGCATGGATTTTCAGACTTTTAAGATGTGAAAGATGAGACATTACCCTAGATTTTTGACATCCATAATCTTCATTAAGTCTTTAAGGCCAAGTTCAAGTTAGTTGCATTTCAAATGTCTTCATTCCTTCTTGAACTTGAAATATTGAACTTTGCATGCCTTTTGTCTTCCGTGGTTGTTGTATTTAAAATGAATCTCCTAATGATGGCATGAATGATCTTCAATCAATATTTGGTTGTTCCTAGGATCACGTCACAACCTAAGTAAAATCGTTGATCCGATTTTAAGGTCTAGTATTTAATCCCTTTGTCACACAATATCCAGATTAAGCATAAGGTATAGATTAAGTCATCATTATATAGCTTAATTATTCGTTTCTTGATCCCTAATTAAACTGTTTAAACAAATGATACTAATAAACCTTTATTAGTTCATTCAAACATAGCCATGCATTTCATAGTTTAAATCATGAAGAGGACCCAAGGATATTTTACTCAAAATGAGTGGGACAAATCCCATCTTTTTTCATTCGCATTTCTCTCTATGATTCATGCTATTTCCACCTAAAGCCTACATAGTCATCCGGTTAAAGATAACGTTTGACTAGGTCAATACATAGAATTCCTGACATAGAGATCCAAGATGAAATCAGGTCAAGGGACTCAAATATGATTATAAAGATGAGAAGTACTTATGACATAATTCATGTTGTATTCTCATTATGGGTCATGTCCAATACATTGTTCTCTAACTTGTATTTATGCATTAACTTAAATATCCCATATTCATGATCAGTAAAACATGATCATCAGTCAGATTACATATCTTCTTAATTCATTATTGTTCCAACAATAATAATCGAACGGGGACTATTAAGAATAATATATCTATTGCCAATAGGGTTTTACTATTAAGTCACATACTTAATGACCAAAAAGTAGATAATATTATTCATGGAAATAATCGATATAATAAATCAATCTCATATATATAACATCAAAATGTATAAATACGAATATATATCATTGTCCTAGTGCACTATACTATCAGTGGTCCTTCAGTAGGATCATTTTCATCACTATCATTTGCATCAGCACAATTTCCTCTCCTATCTTCATCCTCCTTCTCACTACATGACTCCACATTATAACTATCAATCATGATAATACCCCTCTTGTTTGGGCACTCAAACGCATAATTTCCAAAGCTATGACATTTAAAGCATTTGACATCTCTAGCTCTAATAGGAGGGTTTTGAGTTTTACCTTTATCTCCAAATGTACCCTTGACTTCACTCACCTTAGGCTTTGTCAACTCATCCTTGGTGGTAGGCTTAGCCACACCTTGATCCCTCTTAGGCCATGAATTTGTGGTCTTGTCAGCTGAACTTCCATGATTAGAAGATTGAAAGGTCTTCTCATAGTGTGATCTACTGTGATTGACTTGTCGTTCAATCTTAACAGCTTTTTGAACCATTTCCTCCAAGTCTTCACAGTGTTGCAATTCAAGCATATCTCCTGTCTAATTGTTCAACCCATGTAAAAACCTTGCCATAGTTGCCTCGGGTTCTGATGCACATCAAGGAACCTTGATTGAAACAACTCAGAAGCTTGAAAAGGACAAAGATAATGAAGATGGATACAAAGACTTGGTTTCTTACAAAGACTTGCATTTTAAATACAAGGAAGATGTTTCAAGAACTTGGAGGAATGATTGAAGGTTTTAAGTTTCCATACAAGAATCTATATTTCAAGTTCAAGCATGAACAATTGAATTATATGGCTTGTAAAACACATCTTGATGGACTTAAAGTCATGACATTTCAATTCAAGAAGGAAGCATCAAGAAGGCATGAAGATATGGAAGTGAAATGGTGAAGAAATAAAGAAGAAAGAAGGTTGCTATGGTTGCTACAGTGCACGGTGTTTTGATTTCTTTCTTGTCTCTAACTTGTTTTAAAGAGTGTTTTATGTCTTTAACACCCCAACAAGGAATTGTAGGATAGATTAGGGTTCCATTAATATATATATGTATATCATATCTTGTAAGTTGAGGACATCTTTGAATAACCTAAAGACATATTTCTGCATGAGAGCAAATTCTTACAGGATCAAATTGATCTTCTTTAGAGTGTCTTGATATGAACTAACTGGGTGCTTGAAAGACTACTTCTAAGGCATTCTTTCACTTTGGTTTAGGGTCTAGTAGGTGTTCTAAAACTTGTAGATTGATTAGGGTTTTCCACAATCTTGGTCAATCTGCTACTAAACTTGAATCTTTGATGAATCTAGGGAAATTTGTTTCATTGTGAGTTATTCTAAGGGTTGAGCCAATGATTGAGAAACTTCAATCCAAGGATTCACATCATTTGGGTATCAGAGCTATGGTTCTCATCAAGAGGTTTGACTATCTTTTAATTTCTTTCTTGTTGTTGTGCTAAAGATCATATTTTTCTTCTTTGAATTCTTATGATCTTATATGTGTTTGTTTTCGTTCTTTAAATATATCCTACCTTATCTTTTGTGATCAATTGTTGTGTGAATCTAGCCTAAGGCCAAACACAAGGGCTGATACATGGTGTTAAGTGATTGTTCTTCTTCTTCTTTTCTCATAAACAAAAACTACAAAAAGAAAGAGTACCAAACTACCCAAAATTCGGACAACAAAATAGAGCAAAAGAAGAAATTTGAAAAAAATCTGGAATTTTTGGGGATTTGGATTGAAAAATTGTATGACTTGATCAATTGATGTTTGAGGAAGATAGTGGATGAAATTTGAAGTAGCTATTACATTTAAAATAAATCGAGTATACAAGATTTGGTTGTGTGAAGTGAAATTGCAAAAAAAATTTTGGTCACAAAATTCTTTACCTTCAAGGTGTTCGATAGAATTCATCTCATAAAATTTTTTGACTTCCTCAAGTAATTAATCAAAAGCTTTGTTTAACTCTTTGATTCTTATTATTTGGCTGCTTCGACTAGTTGATAAGTTTTGTGGACACTTTTGTATACTTGACTTGAATGATTGCAAAGCCTTCAATAGAGTCTATTAAGAACCTTATGAAAGTTCAAGAGTGGTAGAAAGGCAGAGAATGGAGAGATCCAAAGAATGATAAAAAAGTGAAACATAAGTGTAAAAGCAAGTGATAAGTGAGGAGACACATATTCCCCTATTTTTCTGGTTTGTTCATTTATGTAGGTGAGACATGTATAGAACATCATCTCAAGCTAGCTATTCCACAATTTCAGAGAGAATAGAATAATCGTCAAACGCCATAATGAATTGGAGAAGGGATTTGAAGTCAAAATTTGGGAGCCTAGAAAGAGAGGTCGATTAGCACCAATGTAGAAATTCTAGAACACATGAGCAAATTCAGGAGACACTTCATGAATTGAAGAAAGTTGAAGATAATGAGACACTTCATAAAGGTAATGATCAAAGAAAAACCTTATTCCTTACAAGATGCAAAATGTTTGAGAAAATATGTAGCTTGATGATTGATCATGAGTTGAGGTGAACTTTGTAAGTCAATATGTGGTGGATGGATTGGAGCTTAAGTGTGAGAGTTATCCAAACCCTTATAAGCTACAAAATTTAAATGGGGTTGAAGAGGCTTTGGTTGATAAGCAGGTGAGAACACCTTATTACATCTAGAACTATAAGGATGAGGTACTTTGTTATGTGGTTTTCATGCAAGCAACACATTTGTTCCTAGGAATTCCTTGGCAAATGGGAAGAGGAGCAACCTGTGATGAATTTCATAACAAGTACACCTTGAAGAAAGATGGAAGAATAGTAAATTTGAGATCATTGACACCACAAGCAGCCCAAGATGATCAATTGTTGGTAAAGAAAATGATGGAAGAGTTTTATTCAAAAAGCGAAGAGTCTCCAATTGAGAAGAAAGAAGAGTTCTCAAGTGAGGAAGAAAAAAATGAGCCAAAAAATTAGAGTGAGAAAGAAAAAGAACATGAGAGCAAGGAAGAAGAAAAGAGTGAGAATGATATTGAGATGAAATCACTAAGTGAAGAAAAAGATAGCTTTCATGATAAAGAAAAGGAGAAAGAACATGCTTTCATAGAGAACAAAGAGATTCTTATTTCCATTTCTAACTTTAACCATTCATTTTCTAGTGTCCTTATGCCAAAATTTTAGGATTTTGCAGGACTACTCAAGAGGGAATATGACAATGATAACTTGATGATGAGTAAAATGTTAAAATGGTACACTCTTATATCTACACTTGGTTACAAATTGTTAACAATGGAAAATGAAAGAATGTTGTCCCTGGTAAGGTATGATGGTAAAAAAATGTTTATGAACTTGAAAAGCAAGAAACATAATGATTCCTTATGTAGAGAAAGCATGTACTGTACTTCTTTAACTCTTATTACAACTTTCATGGATTTCAAATTTGTTAAGGAAGCTTATGTGAACCTTGGTGAACATAAAAATGCATGTGGAAATGTGCTTGATGTTTATACACAAGTTTTGTGTGAAGAATCCAATAAGCATGATGAATCCTTGATGGGTGGAAGTGCCTTGATAATGTCAATAAATTCCATCAATGAAGTTTAGATCATTGAATTTCATGAAAAGAACACGATAGAACATTCTCTTGCTTGAAATTATTTGGATTCGTTTTGGAAGCACATCCTTCATTTATATATGAGTAGAATTTTCAAATTTGTTTTGGATGATTAGGTATTGTGGATCTTTGATGTTGCAATTTTTTATGATGATTTGTATCTTTATGTTATGTTCTATTGCGCATATTCATGAATGATTCTAAATCATTGTCTATCTTGATTGAAATGTACTTCATTGTGAGTATGGGGAGAAATTCTATCATTCTTTGTTGGAACTTGGTGATGAAGCATATCATGTTGAGAATTTACCTTTTGAGGAAGTTCTGAAACTTCGTGATTCTAATATAGACATGAATGCATGGATTGTAGTTATAATTTTGTAATTCTTAGATTCAAAGCTTATGATCTTGAATGTTCTACAAATGATGAATTCTTGAAGGCATTGAATCTTAAGGATCATGACATGAAGTGTGTGAGAATTGTTAGTCCTAAACCTTTGAATATATTGTTTAGAAAGCATGCTTTAGGACTTCACATGAAGAAAATGCATATGATAATTGGAGAATGCTTGTTGAAATCTTATGAAAAGGTGTTTTTCATGATGATAAATTGTTCTTCAATGAAGTTGAATATTCTTTGATGATTGCTGCTTAATCTCTATTTGGCATGTATGGTGGAATTACATGATGTTTTGGTTTATATTTTGTGCCATGAATAGAGATGTGTTGAAAGTTTGGGAATTGTGCAATTATCCTCTATTTTTGAAAGAGCATAATGATGTCCTACTTAGTGAGTTTGAGAGTTCTAACATATGTGAGAGTTATCTTATTGTTAATCCTATACATATGTTTGATAATTTTGATTAAAGAATTGTGAGAGTTATGGAATCTGCAAGAATTCGAGTTTAGAAGTTCTTTTATTCCATGCTCTATGGGTCATAGATCAATGGGATCTAAGCGTTGTTACTTGATTGCAAGAATTGTGTATTTTTTGAGCTTAACATTTATGGACTCCATCTTTGCAGTTCTTTTGTTCAATGCTTATTAGGGTAATAAACCAATGGGAGTTATGATTGACATCATTTTATATCTTTTGAGCTTACAATGGGTAGTAATCCATGCATATGCTAGTTCTTCCAATGAATTTATTGTAGATGAGAAGAAATATATATCAATCAAAGTAAGACCACCACCTTGGAATAAGAGAATGGTAAGGCCATTTTGTGTAACCACTTCCATGGAGAAAAGCATCTATCAAGTCCTTGATAACATTGAGCCTTATTGATGGAGACCTAGCACCATCAATACCTCATGGACCAATCACAAGGGCA
>JAWZTD010022597.1:0-17762 GCA_035221335.1 Echites panduratus
CTATGGTTTATTTTTGGATTAGTTAGAGTGACCTATGAAAAGGATTCTCATCAACCACCCTCTTGATTTGGAAGACTTATCAACACCTTAATCCCTTAGTAATTGATTGCCCTAGTATAATTCTCTAAGAACCCTAGAAGAGTCCTGGAAGAATCTCACATAAAAGATCTGAGAGTCTTGTTCTAACACACAAATATGTAGAGAAATGTTTTTGCTTATCAAAGAGTTGTATTATCTTACAAGAAAGAGGCTATATATAGTGTTTTACCTAGCTAAAACCCTAATACAAAATGTTCAGCCATTTAAATCACTAAAGAGCCCTTAACTATTTAAGAATTAAAATTACAACAAATGTCCCAAACGAAAAGAACTATAGCGATTCAGTTATTGTAGCAACTCGGTCTCTATGTCTCTATAAATCTCTTATCATTTTGGATGCCTTCTTGGCTGGAAATGTAGATTACAATCCCATCAAATTTTTATACATCCCATAACTTCTTGAAAAGACAAAGGTATGATACTAGAACATTTACTTTACCAATATGATAAATAAGTATTTGAAAATCATTTTTCCATAAAAAATATGCATTGAAAAATTTTAGATCCCATATAGTTTAGAAAAAAATATAAATTCTTAAGTAGCTTTTAATAAAAAAAATTAAATAAGTAATAGTTTATACGACAGCACATACACAACAGCTCCAGAGCCACTGTATAAATAGACCAAACATATACGACGGCTCCAGGGCCAACTCTAGGGACATATATCATAAATACTCAAGACTAGTCCTTTTTGCTACGGACAGCCGTATATAGCTTTAATTATATATGACACTCAAAATGGTGTTGTCCAAAATGTTATTTCCCTACTTACCATCGAATTTATAGTACAATATATGGCAATCACAGTATAAATACATTGATTTATATGACGGTTCTATGGCCGCCGTATGCATCGTATAAAAAATGGCATCGTGTTTGGCCCAGATCCTGGTAATGAGTTTTAGTAAGTCATAAAAAAACTTCAAGTAAAAGGTGTTAAAAAGTAAAATTAATATACATTTATTAATGGAACTTAAAAATAACCAATCAATACTAATTATTAAATAATAATTATAAAATTTAAAATTTAATAGTCAAATAAAGAATTAAAGTTTAAATAATAATAGAAAAATATGCATATATAATTATATATAAAGATATATGTCATTATATGTATATATAATCGGGTGTACTTTTAGAGGTCTAAATGGGTTTGAAACTATGTATACTATATTCAGACCTAATTGAATAACACTAGTGGGTCCAGACTGGATCAAGTCTAGGTATGAAAATTGGAGTACCAGATCTGCTATAAATATTTCTAGTTCAACATTGGATCCGGGTAAATTCAACTCATTGAGACAAGGGGATTTGTGAGAAATCGTAACATCTCTGCTAATATTTTGTTGGCTTTTGAATTGATTGCTTCACTAAATCGAAAAACTAGGAGAGGTAACTTGATTTTGAAACTGGATATGGAAAAAGCCATTGACAGAGTTTCTTGACCTTTCTTATTGAACGTCTTAAAGAAATATGGATTCAGTGACCATTTCATTAATTTTATTCGGAATTGCATGTGCCATGATAAATTTTCAATCAATACTAATGGGAAACTTTGTGGCCTTTTTGGGTCCAAATGTGGAGTGAGGCAAGGAGACCCTCTTTCCCCCACTTCATTTATTTTGGCAGCAGAGGTTCTCTCAAGGGTTTTGAATAGATTGTTAAATATGCGACATATTGGAAAATTTGCAAGTAATAGGATGGGCCTCATAATCTCACACCTGAGTTTTGCTGATGTTATGATTATTTTTACTGCGGGAATGAAAAATGGTTAGGTAAATTGATGAACTTCCTAAATTTTTACCAAGAGTGTTGTGGGAGGAAACTCAATTTTCATAAAAGTGAGTTATATTTGCCTAATAAAGTCACTATGGGGAGAAAGAGTATGATTCAGGAACTTACAGGATGTCATATTAAACATAGTCCAATTACTTATCTAGGTTGCCCAATTTTCTTTTTCCGCTCAAAAATTTCATATTTTAAGCCATTAGTGGATAAAATTAGGAACAACATTGATGGATGGCAGAAAAAACATCTTTCAATGGTAGGAAGAATCATTTTAATTAAACACGTTTTAGAGATGATGGTGACATATACCCTCTCAGTGGTGGTTCCTCCAAAACAAGTTATCAGAAACATTGAAAGTCTATTTGCTAATTTTTTCTAGGGATCGAATGATCTGGGTTATAACTGGCACTGGTGTTCTTGGCAAAGGATTTATGCTTCTTTTGACAGAGGCAGATTGAATATTCATTCCCTTTCAAATTACATCACTACTTATGATTATAAATTATGGTGGAAATTCATGACATCTGACGCACTATGGGCAAGACACCTGAAAATGAAGTATGATTTCAAATTAGGTCAGTCACTACATACTGGGGGTTCAAGAACTTGGCAGAAATTGTGTAAGATCCATCAAGAAGTAGAGCCATACATTTCTATCGTTTTGGAGAATGGCTCCTCCTCCTTTTGGTTTGAAAATTGGACTTTAAAATTGAAGCTTGCAGACTTGAATCAAAATCTCCAACAACCCTTTATCCAAGTCAAAGATGTTCAAATTAATAGTTTTTGATTAGTATAAGACCATCGTGTCTATCCTGGCTTGTAACTCGGCCACTAATGACACCTTCATATGGAATTCTTCAAAAAATGGGAAATTCTCACTAGCTTCTTGCTTGGAATCTATCGAAAAATAGACCATTCTTAGAGGTAAGGGCATTTCCTTTTAATTATAAATCATTGCCCTTGACTTGGATTGTATTTATATTGAGACTATGCAAAAAATTTCTAGCAGTTGATGAAACAAGGAAGAAATTTAGCTTTTGTCTTGCTTCATGCTGCCACTGCCTACAATCGGAAGAAGCAATTGATCATCTATTTGCTACATGTGATATTGCTTTAGAGGTATGGAAACATTTTCAAGACACGATGGGGATAAACTGGTTCAATCACATGCACTATAATGATTTGCTTAGCTATTGGTTGTCTTTTGTAGACTTGAAGCCTTGGGTTGACATTCTATCAATAATTATCTATTGAGAAATTTGAAAAGCAAGATGTATATATTTGTATGATGGTAAACATTCTAAAGCAGCAACAATCATATCTAAGATCAACCATCAAATATACTCTATTAGAGAAATACATAAACTTCCCTATTTGAACATCTTCAACGAAATCAGCAAAATAATTAAATAGCCTCACTTTGAGTCTATTTACTGGAGGCAAATGAGAGGAAGTGCTCAACTCATATTGAACATTAACGGGGCATCAAAGAATAATCCGAGACAAGCTGCGATTGGAGGTGTTTTTAGAATAGCGGATGGGGTCTTCCTACATGGATTCTCACAATTCTTGGGTACGAAATCTAACATTGAAGCAGAGGCCGATGCCTTTCTTCATGGATTACGGTGGCTTTGTGTTCAACAGCAGAAGCTAAATGTAGAGATTCAGTCTGACTCAAAGGTTATCATAGATATGATCAATGGAGATATAACGGTTTCTTGGAAGATTCACAATGTGTTACTCAAAGGGAAATTAGGACACTTCTTTCCAAAGGAACCTTCACAGTGGTACATGTCTTTCATGAAGCTAATCAGATAGCAGATTTTTTAGCAAATCTTGGTAGCTTTCTTAAAACAAATAAATTCTTCAATGATTTTTCATATTTTCCCTCTTTTCCAAGAGGTCTATGACTACTAGATAGATTTGGTACTCCTTACATTCGATGTTCTAATAGCTTTGCATGAAGTGGATTTGTTTTCATCTACTTCTGGATGTATTCTTTTTTTTAAAAAAAAAAATAAACAGGTAGGGGTGTGTCAAAGCCCTCACCACTAAAGATGGATTTCTTAAAAAAAAAAAAAAACTCATTGACAACCCCTTATCTGTGACACTAATTCTCCCTTTTTATAATTAAGAGAAATTATTCAAAACTTAATTTATATGTGAATTTTATTGATTAATTATTTAAGTATCCAATTTAAATATTACATAATTAAAATAAACAAGTTATATTAATTATGTCTATGCAACTAAATTATTAGAAATGCCATGGTGGACAATAGAGTTTACCTTTTGGAGTACTCTTGTTATATCACTACAATCAATTGTCAAAGAAATTGTCATTTTTTTAGAAAAAATAAAATAAACTTTGATCAAGTATTTATAGGGTTTAATTTATAAAATATATCTAAAAATTTTTTTAATAGAAGAATTTATTTTTTTCTTTATAAAAAAAGATAGTTGACACAACCATTCCAAAAGGTGGGTTTTATTGCTCAACATAGCATTACCCACTAAGTTATATAATATATAAAAGTTAAAGTATTATACTTTATCTTTATACAAAACTTTATTATTTAATTTAATGAATTATGTACACCCAAAGGTGTGACCGATTGGTTTGGAGTTGCAGTCTGCAGGTTGTGGGTTGGAGTCAGTCTTGCTGTAGAATTTACCCTTGATGAATTTGCAGGTACTAGCGATATAGTCAAGGTTTATGAGTTAACTTGACCCAAATATGGCTTAAAAAAATAATGAATTTTGTGGCAACGCATGCTAATTTAGTGGTAAGTAGCAACTCCTGGGACCGGGAGGTTTCTAATTCAAGAAGTCATAAAAAGTATGTGGGGTGTCACTATTTATTTTTGAAAGGAAGGGTAAAGGCAAAAAAAAAAAAATGAAGAAAAGATAAAAGAAAATTAATTATGTAATTATTGCTTGGGATTTAAGCTCACTATGTAAGCTAAAATCTAATATTTCCTGGTTTTGTTAACCACTCAATTAATCTATCTTTTTTTATTCATTCACTTATTAGCATTATAATTTTTTTTTTCAATTTGAATGTTGTTTTAGTTTTAATTACCTTGATTTTTTTTTATGTTAGACTTCAAATTAGTCTATACAAATACTTGGGTACCTAATTTTGTATTTTCTACGCATGTATCATTATTATTATTAATTTTTTGGACATTATCATGTGATGACACTCCAAATTCTCCCGTTTTATATTTATTACAAAACATTATTTTCTTGATATTTTAAGAGAGACAATTAAAAACTTTATTTATATGTGATTGAATTCATCACATATATTGATTAATTATTTAAGTATAGAGTTTAAATATTATGTAATTTAATCATATTTATGTACGTAGTAAGGTCACAACACTAAATTATATAATATAATATATTTATATATAAGTTAACAGAAATGGAAATGTTATTGTGAGCAACGAAGCTTACCTTATCAATGCTTTTGTCAAGTATGTAACTATTAACCATTAAGTCAACAGTCTTTTTTCTTTTATAAAAAATAAAATAAAATTTGATCAATAATTCTTGAGGTTTAGTTTATACTATTAGTGTTTAATTTATAAAATATATTTACAAAAATATTTTTTGATAAAAGAATATATTTTTTCTTTAGAAAAAAAAGGACAATTGACGTAATAGTTGAAAGTTTCGTAGCACTCCATAAGGTGAGTTTTGTTGGTAACTGTAACATCTAGCTAACTATAACAGCTAGCTAATGTATCATAATGTAGTTTTAAAAGTATTTGATTATTTAAGGCAATGGATTATATTATTATTGCATATAATTTAAACTAGCTATATTCCTAATTTTGTATATATATGAGGAGAATTTAACTAATTAAATAGATATAGACAACATTAAAGAAATTCTAATCCATTGATATCCGTCTATTTTAAATTTTATTCATGTGTATTTATACTATCAATTTTCTCTATTTTTTCTCTCTCTTAATTCATTTTTAGTTTACTTTTATATCAGTTATTCGTTTTTCTTGTTGCCTTAATTATTTCATTTTATGATCAATTTAAATTTTGTTGATTTTATAAACTTTAGCTTTTATAAAATAAAGAAAAAATAGAAATTGATTTTTCTTGATGATTAGAATTTTGTCAATTTCATTATCATTAAGATATTAATCCTTATGATTAAGATGTCAATAAATTTTAGGGTTAGAAAAATTGTTGAGGATGAGAATAGAAGATTTTAAAAATTGGGGTTTGAATTTCATAAATAAAATTAGGATTTCAAAAGTTTGGGGACCAATTCGGAAAAGGAAAATTTTATACGTTAGAATTTTATTAGCTCAATTAATCCATGACCTTTAGAACCTTTTTGAAACATTATATCCTTCACTCACAAAAAAGACTACCAATTTTTTGTAATTGTTTATTTAATAATATTGTGCTATTGTTTACATTGTTTTATACATAAATATTTTGACATAAGTATCAATATGACCATTGAACTTGTATGGTTTTTTCAATTTAACCATTCAACTTTCAAACAGGTCAATTTGACCATTTAACTTTGTAAGATATGCAATTTAGTCATTTAACTTTATCTGATTTTTCAATTTAGCCATTTAACATTGTAACTTTTGTCAATTTCACCATTTAACTTTATGAAAAATTTCAAAGGATTTTGCCTTGTAATGGTCAAATTGACAAATTTTCAAAGTCAAGTGGTCAAATTGACGTGTTTGAAAGTTGAATGGTCAAATTGAAAAATCCATACAAGTTTAGTGGTCAGATTGATACTTATGCCTAAATATTTTATACAATAAGGTACAACTTGATTTAAATAAGTTATTTATATGTTAGGATGTTTAACATAATAAGGTATAAAGTACCATACGCTTAAATTATAAGGAATATGTTCTTAGAAGGTTAATGGAATTGGGCGTTCCATTAAATAAAAGTTATAACACATTAACTCCTTTAAGTAGGGTGACTTTCTTTTAGTCATTGGGTTGTGTTTTTCGATAATATGTATTAGCACATTTTGTATGTGTAGAATTGAATTATTCTATGATTATTCTCTAAAAGTACTACCAAATAAAATAGAATAAATATCATTGTTGCTATTGCCTTGACATGTCCTAATGACATGAGTATGGTCTGATGAAGTTAGGTACTTGTGCATTAATATAACATGGTTGAGCTTTCTTATGTAGGTTACACATAGCCATTTATGTTAGGTTGATTGATTTAGTTAGCTAAGACAGACCTAAACGATAGGGTCTTTATCCCATCTCATTTATGAGATAGGTTAATCGCCCTCTTGTATATTGTTCAAGTTAGTTCGCTAAACCCAAGGCCTTCTATTACCTATTTAATATAGTACTGAATATTTTTTCTAGTGAATATTTAGGTGGTCTTAACAAATTGAACTAGATATCAAAGCGTGATAGATGCTATTGTGTAAGGTAAAAGTACTTAAGACCCAGGCTGCTATGATCTCAATGTTGATTTCTACCTCAACCATCAAATGCACCAACTTAAAACAATCCTAAGATTCATCACTCTAGCTAAAGTAGTTGTAAGCCCTAAATTGAAGTCATTCAAGAACCCTACAAAAGTTTTGAAGAACACTCAAGAAAGATCAAGTTTGTTCAAAATAGTTCATATTTTAAATATGTTAACGTGGCTGTGTTTTTTGTAATCACAATGTCATATATATAGGCAACGACTTGAATATGACTTTATTTATTTGTGCTAATGGTCAAAGGAACAAGATACCTTAATACATAGTCAAAATACCTAAGAAAAGTCAAGAAATTGGCTCGAATGAGCTCAAAACAGAGCATCGAGTTGGTCATCAGATCTGTAATTGCACAGGTTCTTCTCTAGAATGGCAGCTAATTTGGGGCAAAATTCAAGTGTTCACCTGGTTATCAGACTAGTTGTTCTCGGTTCCAAAATTTTGGCTTGTTTTCTGTACACTTCTTTGGTGCTTGCTTCTTGCCATGAAATGACTTGATTTTCGATGCATCATGTTATGTTTTACAGGCCATCTTCATTGCATCTTTAAGCTTAAACTTGAAGTGTAAATCTTTAAAAACAAACTTCCATTCATGAAGCTTGTCATTTCTGAGACCTTCATTTGTTAGCATCCAAGATTCATTCATGACCAAATTTCCATGTTTGAAATTTTCAAAGATATCCTCAAAATCGTCCTCCATGGTTTGAGCATTTGCAACCAAGACTTTCTTCATCTTCGAAATATCATTCTCATACTTCAAGTACAAGTGCTTGTAAACATACTTCCATGAAATTCATCTTCAATGTATACCTCCTTTGATGGCCTCCAAGATGGTCAAACCAATGCTAGGTTTCCTCACTGTTCTCCATCATTCTAATTCTATTCAAGAAGATTCGACGAAGAATCTTCTAGTATTTCATTGAGAAGAGAATTGTCATTAACATGGATTAAAAAATGAATATAAAACTTACCAAGTAGATCCATGTCTTCAAGAGTTAGACATTGGTCATCTTTCCTTGAACCTTTGCCATGAAAATGCCCTACTGATGGTGATCAAGCTCCAGCAATGCCTATCAGACCAATTACAAGGTTGAGAGCTTCGAAGATGAAGAAGACATTGTTGGCATTAATTTAAATGAAGAAACAACTATTTGATTTTGAAGCTTTATTGGAAGGAACAACACTTGTTGAAGATGAGCCATCAAAGAAGTTATTCAATGTACAAAGAGTGGAGGACTTATTTGAAGATTTTTGAAATTGAAAATGTGCTCGAAAGACCTATGTTCATAACTAGGTATGAAGCATAGGTTGAAAGAACAAGCCAAAAAGGGGAAGAAGCTACCTGATTCCAGACATGGTTGTAACCTTCCCCTGGCTACAGTTCAAATGAACAACCAAACAACTGATTGTGTCCGGTCCTTTAACCAACTTGCCAACTGGTGCTGGATAGAGCCAGAGACAAACGACCCCTTGATGAGTTTTTATGATTTTTCTTACTTTCTACTTGTAATTTTGACCTTGTATTAAGGGTATTTAGGTCTTGTTACCTATTCCATGAATTTATTAGGTTAATTTATGTCTTGGACTATAAATAGACCCTCAATTTTTAATTCTATCTTTACAAACAACTTATTCCAATTGAGTGAATCAATTTTAAGATCAAACATGATCTTTTGTGTGTGTTTATCATGAACTCTTCTAGGGTTTTTGAAAGACTACATTGAGGGCATTCATCCACTTTGGCTTAAGGTGTTGAATAGTCTACCAAATCAAGATATTGATTGATGTTGAATTAACAACATATGTCAATTTAATTAAGATTGGATCTCTTTGATAGGTCTTGAAAACTAATCTTCAATTTGATGTGATTGAGGGATGAGCCAATGATTTGAGAAACTTAATCTCAAGCTCACATCATAATTTGGCACAGAAATTGGACCTTTTAGGAGTTAATCTTTGATCAGTTTTGTGTTTTGGTCCTTACCTCCTTTTTTTTTTGGCTATGTTGGTCTTCAAACAAATTATGATTAGACAATTTGGTCCTTCTCACAATGGTCTTAAAAAAAATTAAACCAACAACCATTTGACTAAACTAACAGGATAAAATTAAATACTACACTATTCAAACAATTGGAAATAAGTATTAATTGAAATATTCTTGAACTAAATTCAATTTTTTTATTTAGCTAAATTTCATTTATTGCCTAACCAGAAACCGCCATTGTTAGATCAACAAGATTTAAGTTAATAGTCATTTCTGGATGTTTGAATACTGTAGTATTGAATTTACCCCAGTTAATTTTTTCAAATGGTCTTTAATTGAACTTTTCTAGTGATTTTTTTTTCAAAAATACAATTATAAGGATCAAGTTATATAGTCATAATTTATTTGAGGGCCAACATGGCGAAGAAAAAGGGTTAAGGACAAAAATACAAAATTGATCAAAGGTTAGTTCCTAAAACTTCCAATTACTCTATTTTTGTATCAGACTTTAGGTTTATCATCAAGAGGCTTTCCTATCTTTTTTTTGCTTTCTTGTGTTTAGTGTTAAGATCATATTTTCTTCTTTTGAAACTCTATGATCTTGTTAATGTTTTGTTCTTCTACATCTATCTTTGTCACTTCT
This sequence comes from Echites panduratus, assembly GCA_035221335.1. Classification (NCBI taxonomy): domain Eukaryota; kingdom Viridiplantae; phylum Streptophyta; class Magnoliopsida; order Gentianales; family Apocynaceae; genus Echites; species Echites panduratus. Next base: position 10,033 of record JAWZTD010022597.1, read on the forward strand.
TGTGATATTTGTGTTGTGCGAATTAAGTCCAAGGCAAAAAACAAAGGTTAGTTCTATTTTTCTAGTGATTGTTCTGCTAGGATGTGATTCTCCCCTCTTTTTGGCCAAGAGAAACTACATTCACATAAATCACACCAAAAGATAGGATTTCACCTAGGGTTTGATTGGATTAGTTAGAATGATCTATGAGATGCAACTCTTAGCAACCATTCTCATGATTTGGAAAACTAAACAATATCATAATCCCTTAGTGATTGTTAGCCCTAATGTTATTTTCTAAGAACCCTAGAAGAGTCTTGGAAGAATCTGAGAAAGAGAACTTGTCTGAGCACTTAAGAAGAGCTAAAAGTTTTGTTTTCATTCAAAGTTAAGTCAGGGAGCAACTGCCGGATGGTGGCATGCTGGCGCCAAACAGTGGATGAGTGTTGTACACTTTCTGGTTTGCAACTAAGAATAAGATCAACTCTGGCCGGCTCTGGATAGAACCTAGCAGGTGCTGGACAACCTTGGTTCCTCTCTAATTCTCCATCATTTTCTTGCAATGGTCCATGCCAACTTGAAGTCCTTTTAAGCAATTGTTTTCTTGACATGTTTTGGCATGAATTTAAGTTCTTTAAACCTTCAAAAGATGGGGCATCGTTCTTTTTTCCAAACAAACAAATGATCACAAGAAGATAGTAGGATAGATTTAAGAAGAACAAAACATAAACAATCACAGGGGATCATAAGATTTCAATACAGAAAATATTATCTTAACACAAACAATAAAGCAAATAAAGATAGTCAAACCTTAGATGAAGAACCAAAAGCTCTGATACCAATTTTTATGATGTGATTTCTCCTCTCCTTCCAAATCCAGAGAGTGGTTGATGAGAATTGCATAGCATAGGTCATTCTAACTAATCGAAACAAACCCTAGGCGAGGAGAAATCAATACCCTAATCCCATAGTGATTGATAACCCTAGTGTAATTTCCTAAGAACCCTAGAAGAGTTTTGGAAAAATCTTACAAAGAGAACTTATCTTTGCATTCAAGAAGAGCTGATAGTTTTGTTTTCATTGAAAGTTAATTCAAGTCTTCTTGGGTCAGCCAAACCATAGTACAAATGTTCTTGGAAATTAATTAAACAAAGGCCCTTGAACAATACGAGAAATACAAGGCAAAAATGGAAGAAAACAATGAAGTCGCACTACTAGTCAGGGTGCAGCTAGTGCCTGATGGCAGCATGCTGGCGCCATACTGTGGTTGAGCGCTGGACACCTTCTGGTTTGCAAGTGAGATTTAGATCAACTCTGGCAGGCTCTGGATGGAACCTGGGCCGTATAGCCTTGGTTCCAGTCTAATTCTCCACCATTTTCTTGCAATGGTCCATGCCAACTTGAAGTCCTTTTAAACCATTGTTTTCTTGACATGTTTTGGCATGAATTTAAGTCCTTTAAACCTTCAAAAGATGCGGCATCCTTTGATCCCATAATCTTCCTCAAGATAGGTTGCACCAAATGTGGCTTAAAAAACGATTCTCCTTTCCTTTGAAGATATAAGATGAAGGATTTTCCTCTTGTTTGAAGATTGAGCTCTCATCATTAGACCATGAAGCAACGAAGAGGCTTGGTATCTATCATTCTCCCTCTCTTTGAAAGGATTCATCCTCGAATTTTAGCCATCTATGTCAACATTGAATGCAACATCAAAAGAGTACTTACCAATCAATTCACTCTCACAAAATTACCTTACCATACCCTTCCCTGAAGGTAGTCTTTCCTTTATTGATGTGTATCAATTATCATCTACAACAAGCTTATTACCAAGGATAATAGAAACAAGGAATATTACCCATTTTAAGCTCCAAGGACACAAAATTAGATCATTCAAAGCACAAGTAATAAATCCTAATAGTTGTTGTTCCCATAAAGTAAGAAATAAAGGAACTTCAAAAATTGGATTCATACATGTCAAGCTCAATAAACACTCTCTCTCTAAAACAAACACATGCTCTCCATCAAAGTCATCAAGCATATGTATGAAATGAACAAAAATATGATTCTCACATATGCTAAAATCCACATTATCAACATGATGGTTAGCATTGCAAGTTAGAAAATCTTTCCAAAAGTTCAACAAATCTTCGTTGATATCGTAAAACATACTCCAAAAAGCATTATGTAATTCCACCATTCATGCCACATAAAGATTAAGCACTTAGCAAACATCTTGTCAGCAATATCATGAAGCTCCTTAACTTCACGAAAGAACAATTTGACATCATTAAATATCTTTTCACAGGATTGTAACAAGTATTATTCTAGGATCATAGGCTTCTTTTTCATATGTAGTCCTAAAAAATACTTTTTCATAACAAGTATGCTTTCTACACAAGATTTTCGAGAATATATGACTATCATATCTCACTAAATTCATATCATGATTCTCAAATTCAACAAGTCAATGGATTCATCATGCTTGGAATAATCAAGAACATAGAGTGTCAACTCTAGGCATATTAAAATGAAATTCGTAAACCCTGATTCTAAGAATCACAAGAAGATTTACAATCCATGCTTTCATGTTGTTACCAAAATCATGAAGTTTTAAAACTTCCCTAAAAATTAACTCCTCAATATGACATGCTTCTTCATCAAAATTCCAATAAGCAATTATTCCTAACCGACATAGACATTCTCTTCATGGAAAGCTCAATGAAATGAATTTCAAGCACGACGATGTAGAATTTGGGATAAAAAATATATATGCACCCTAGACAACAAAGATATATATATATGTCTATCAAAGATCATGAAATTAAAGATCCACAAAACTCTATCATCCAAGACACTTACAATTTCCAATCATGTATATCTCAATGACAAGCTTCTCCAAGTAAATTAAGCAATTCAAAGCATAGCAATGTATCGTCCTACTCTTAACATGAAATTCATTGATCAACAAGTCATATACAGAATTCATAGGCATATACAAGACATAACCTCCAAGCAAAGATTCAATGGGCTTATAGAATTAAACATATTCAACTTGTTTTGAAGCATTAAGCACAAAATAACAAGCATGCTATTTCACACTTGATTTCCTAGCAAATGTCAATATGTAGCATATCATTCAAACAACACCTAGAAGTACACATCTTTTTCCTGCTAGTCAAGAAATCAACATGCTTAAAAGATTCCACAAGGGCACCTTGTGCACATCTACCATAAGCATTTACAAGCTCACATTGGTTCACATAATTAAGATTCCTTTATAAAATTAAAGTCCATGAAAGCTATAACAAGACTTTAAAGACGTACAAGACACGCTTTCGATAATCAGGGAATTATTATGCTTAAGAGATTCAACCATAGGATCTTGCTTGTCAACAGCATAGGCATTTCTAAAATCATATCTAGTCATAGACAACAGCTTTTCATTCTCAATTTTTAGAAATTTTTCACCATGTGTAGATGTGAGAGTGTACCATTAGATCATTTTACTCATTCTCACTTTATTAGTGCCATATTTCCTCTTGAGTATTTTGATGGAGACAAGGCTCCATTGATGCCTCAAGGCCCCATAACAAAGAATATAGCTTCAAAGATAAGAAAAGCTTTCAACAACTTCATACAAAGGAGAGAAAAGGAATTTGACTTTGAAGCTACCTGTAAGGAAGCAAAACTTTATGAAGACCACAGGGAATCAAAGATATGGAATGTCCTAACCATATGATTTCAAGTGGTGGTTTTGGAGAACAAAGCAACCTCAACGAGAAGAAACTTGATGAGAATAAAGAAACATCAAAGTGTGGGAATAAAGCTATAATGGAAGGGTTAGAAAGCTCTATTTTATGTCAAGATTGGATCCCATTTGAAGAGGAATCAGAACTACATGAAGGATGGATGAAATGGAGCCAAAATGTTGATGAAATAATGCAGGGGAAGGGCCATTCAGCACCTGACCGAAGTGAGCCGGCACTACACCCATTCAGCCCCAAATTGTAGCAAAACAGTGGCATCCCGATGTGATGTTCGGTGCCTAGCCTGGAGCCATACAGTGATGAAAATAAGCCATCCTATGCAGGACACTTCCAACCTGTGCAAGACACTTCAATTCCCAGCAACGACAATATTATGTTTTAATTAGTTTTAAGTGTCCATTTGCATATATTTAAGGGTGTTTTACATATTTAACACGCTAGAAAGTTTGAATTAGGTTTAGAATGAGTTTCTACTATCAATACTTCTTAATTTGTATTCCTCATTAACAATCTTTTAATCAAAAACATCTTTTCCTCTTTGAGAGAAAATTGTGAAGATCAAACTTAAGGTTTCTTCATGAACAAGTTAGGGTTCTTGAGTTGCTAGTTTGACACTTTCTTCACTTTGGTTTAGGGTGTTGAATTGTCTTTAAATTCATTAGATTGGTTTAGGAAATCAATTATAAAGGTCAATCTAATGCTAAACTTGAACTAATTGATTAAAATCTTTGGAATTATTTTTGTGATAGAATTCTTAGAATTGAGCCATTGTTTGATATGAGAAATTACAATTCCAACTAATCTCATCATATTCCTTCCAGGTCCTAAAATTTCAGCACAATGACACAAGAAAGAGAATTGTTAATGGAGATAAAAATCTCTTGGTTCTCTATGTAACCCATTCACTCTTTTTCTCTTTTTCCTTTGTATGGGAGCTCTCTTTTATTTCACTCATTGATTTTATCTCAATAGCATTCTCAATATTTTCTTTTTCATGGATCTCATATCTCTCATATTCTTTTTCTCTCTCAAGATCTTTTTTACTGTTGTTTTTCATTTCATTGTCTTGCCTCTCAACAACTTTTGCAATTAAGCTCATTTTGTCTTCCCTCATTTCCTTTTCTTTATCATTTTGAAGCTCATTTTTCTCTTTCTCACCTGAGAACTCTTCCTTTTTCTCAATTAGACACTCTTCTTTCTTTGCATAGAACTCTTCCATCATTTTTTTTTATCATCAGTTGATCATCTTGGGGCCCCTTGTCGTGTCTAAGATTTTAGATTTACTCTTTTTCCATCCTTCTTGAAGGTGCACCTTTTATGGTGTTCTCCATATGTAGCTTCTCTTTCCATTTGCCAAGGCCTCCCTAGCAACAAATGAATTGCTTGCATATAATCCACATCACAAAGTACATCTTCTTTTTAATTCCCGAAGGAAAAAGGTATTCTCACTTCCTTATCAACTATAGCCTCTTCATCCCTATTCAACTTTTGCATCTTATAAGGGTTTGGATGGCCTTGACACTTAAGCTCCAATCTATCTACCACATATTGACTTGCACAGTTCTACCTCATTCCCATGATCAATCATCAAGCTACTAGGCTTCTCAACAATTATGCATCTTGTAAGAAATAAGTTAGTCATGTCATTTGAGAAATCCACTCCAACGTTGGAAGCTTGGGACAAATGATTTGCTTCTTTGCTCATGTTTCTCTACAATTGAAATCTCACCAAAATAGTGGAAATATGTATGAACCTCACTTCACTCCTGTGTACACTCAATCATTAGCTTTTTCACTCTCTAGTAAAGCTCACCACTTTTTTTTTAAACCTCTCAAACTCTTCTTCAAGTTCATAGGATTCACTATTGCCATGTAAACTCACTTAGTTCAAGGACACTAAGTAATCAAACAAATCAATCAAATAGTCAATAAGAATCCACAATTAGGAGCCAAATAGTTTAAGATGGGCCACTCAATCCAAAACAATTGATAGAAGAAGTAGGAATCAAAGAAAATTGATGAAGCATTTTATCAAACACTCAGAGGTCAAGAATTGTGATCAAGTTTCTCTGCAATACCAAATTGATTTCCAAGCCTCCTTGCACTCAAATTTCCACAAATACAATTAAATATGTCCTCCACACTACCTCTAACAAGTATTTGAATAATAACCTGAAGGATTTCAACTCAAATGAACAATTTTTTAATGCTTTTCACTTCTTTTTAATTTATCTTTTTTGCCACTAATTTTTTTTCCTTTGTTTTTCTATCTTTTGTAGAGAGACAGATGAATGAAGAAGAAGAACACTTAGCACATAGAGCTAACCTGTGTTTTTGGCCTTAGGCTTGATCCACACAAACAAATGATCACAAGAAGATAGTAGCATAGATTTAAGAAGAACAAACAAACACAGGATCAAGAGATTTCAATAAAGAAAATATGATCTTAACACAAACAGGAAAGCAAATAAAGATAGTCAAACCTTAGATGAAGAACCAAAAGCTCTGATACCAATTTATATGACATGATTTCTCCTCTCCTTCTGGTGTGAAAAATGACACTGACACAAATCACACCAAAAGATAGGATTTCATCTAGGGTTTGTTTGGATTAGTTAGAATGACCTATGAGATGCAATTCTCATCAACCATTCTCTTGATTTGGAAGACTAATTAATACCCTAATCCCATAGTAATTGATAACCCTAGTGTAAGTCTCTAAGAACCTTAGAAGAGTCTTGGAAAAATCTCACAAAGAGAACTTGTCTCTGCACTCAAGAAGAGCTAATAGTTTTGTTTTCATTGAAAGTTAATTCAAGTTTTCTGGGTCAGCCAAACCGTAATACAAATGTTCTTGGAAATTAATTACACAAAGGAACTTGAACAATACAAGAAATACAAGCTAAAAATGGAAGAAACCAATGAAGTCACGCTGCTAGTCAAGGGGCAGTTGGCATCCGATGGTAACATCTTGGAGTAGGACAAGGAGCATGATTGAGTGCCAAACACCTTCTGGTTTGCAGCTCAGATGAAATCAACTCTGGCCGGCTTGAGATGGAACCTTGTAGGAACCGGATAGCCTTGGTTCCTCTCCAATTCTCCACCGTTTTCTTGCAATGCTCCATGTCAACTTGATGTCCTTTTAAACCATGTTTTCTTGACATGTTTTGGCACAAATTTAATTAATTTAAAAATTCAAACTATGAGGCATTTCCATAGAATTTAATCCCATAATCTTCCTCAATTTTGTTTGCTCCAAATGTGGCTTAAAAAAATACTTGTTCTCCTTTCCTTTGAAGATATATATGAGATGAAGGTATCCCTCTTGTTTGAAGATCGAGCTCTCATTATTGGACCATGAAGCAACGAAAGAGCTTGTTTTCTATCATTCTAAAAGAAAAAAAAAAAGGGATCAAGAGATTAAAAGTTGAGAAAATGGAAAATCTTTGAAAAAGAGTATAAAAAAAAAGTGATTATCATTGAGATCTATTGAATCGAAGTTGATATGATTTGTGGAGATTGAAAAAGCATTGGCTTGTGAATAAATTGTTGAAATATTGAGATTCATTTGATTATTTTTTGTGCCAAATTGAGATCAAGGGCTTTGAATCGTTGATTATACATCAAAATTTGGGATCACAAATCTTTGACCGCAAGGTGTTTTGATAAAAAGCCTTTTTATCTTGTTCTTTGTATTCTAAGTTTTTGATCAATTTCTTTGTGTTGATTAACTTTTTCTTTCAAACTCTCATCTCTTTGGTTCTTGTTTGTTAATCATTATTGACTAATTGTTTGAGTTGTATGGATACTTTGGCATTCTTTACTTGAGTACTTTGCATTCCCCAATTTGAGTTGATTAAGAACTTGAAGAAGAGTTAAGAGAGGTAAAGGGTGAAAATTTTAAGATTAGTAGATCGAGAAAAAGCCAATTAAAAGAGTGAAACACAAGAGAAAGGTGAGGATATATTTTCCAATGTTTTTGTA
>JAWZTD010022618.1:0-17757 GCA_035221335.1 Echites panduratus
ATTAATTCTTAATTATTTATGAATTTGATCAACCTTGGTCATACATGTTTCAGGGATGGACGACGTCGTCTCTGTGTTCCCTAACGGTAAGAAACAGCTTCACACCACGAAGTCGTGGGATTTCATAGGATTTCCTCAAAATGTTCAAAGATCAACTGTTGAAAGTGATGTCATCGTTGCAATGCTTGATACCGGAGTTTGGCCAGAGTCCCACACTTTTGACGATTCTGGTTTTAGTCCTCCTCCTACCAAATGGAGAGGCATTTGCCAATCCCCAAAGAACTTCACTTGTAACAAGTATATGTTCACCTCTTTCCGGTTTCGTAAATTTGCACTCTATTACGTTACCCTATATATATATATATATATATATATATATATGCATATTAATTTGCAAGTTAACAACCCGTTTTGTACTGTAACTTGCAGTAAGATCATAGGAGGTAAATACTACAGAGCGGATGGAGAAATAAGCAGTGAAGATATTCCGTCACCCAGAGACTCAGAAGGTCATGGATCACACACAGCATCCACAGCAGCAGGACGTTTGGTAAGCGAAGCAAGCTTGTTCGGACTTGCCTCAGGGACTGCTCGAGGAGGGGTTCCTTCAGCACGTTTAGCCGTGTACAAGATCTGCTGGTCTGATGGCTGTTATGATGCTGACATTCTTGCTGCATTTGATGACGCCATTGCTGACGGTGTCGATATCATCTCAATATCAGTCGGAGGATCTTTTCCTTTGAATTACTTTGAGGATCCAATTGCCATTGGAGCCTTCCATGCAATGAAAATGGGAATACTCACATCAAATTCAGCTGGTAACTCCGGACCCGGTGCTTGCTCAATCACAAATTTCTCACCTTGGTCACTCTCGGTGGCTGCTAGCCTTATAAATAGGAAATTTTTGACGGATGTGCAATTGGGAAATGGTGACACTTTTACGGTAATTATGGTGGATTTCAATCAATTCTATGCTTTCTTTCATGCGCCCTTCAGCAATTTATTAAGAGAATATTTTCTTGGAATATTTGTTGTTTTAATTGGGTAGTTTCCAAACAGGGAATCAGCGTAAATACTTTCCAATCGAATGACACGACGTATCCACTTGTTTATGGTGGAGATATCCCAAATACGGCCGCAGGTTTCTCAGGATCAGAATCCAGGTGTCCAAAAAAATTATATAAATATATATATATATATATTTATACTACATTTACCATTATATATATATATATTGAGAATACGCTCCAATAGTATTTTAATTATTTGTTTCTATGTCCCCCTGATGTGCACTCTTTGGCTAGGAACTTGTTGAAGAAAGAAAAGTTTCTATATGAAGATGAAAGGAACAACAATTTAGAGAAAATAATATTTTTATTTCATCAATAATATATAAATAAGGAACTTACAAATAATTATAAAAACTCTCTAAAAAGAACTATCTAAATTTTCACTTCAAAAACTCTCTTGTTCTTGATCTGTCTAAGAACTTTCTCTACGTTCTTTCTTTCACAACTCTCTAAACAATACTTCACAATTTCTACATACCATTCTTCACAAATAAGGCTCTATTTATAACCATTCTTCAACAACCATTTCCTATAATTATTTACTAGTCATTCCTACCATTTTTGACTAATTATTTATACCAAACATTTCTAACATTTTTAATTAGAAAATTATACCAAACATTCCTACCATTCTTGACAAAAAGAAATATATTTCATATTTAAAAGATGATTATAATGTATTTTATTTTTAACAAAACATAGAAACAAATTACAATAATATAGACACAGTCGTATATATTCTAAAATTTAATGCATAATTTTAGACATTTGAATTTGGTCAACTAATTAAAGGGACGAACGTTTACATCCAAAACCTAGTCTATGCTCCAAGGGTGTGCACAATGCATTTACTTTTTCGTTTTGCGGATGTACATTGCAGGTACTGTATGCCAGATTCGTTGGCCAGAAACAAGGTACATGCCAAGATTGTTCTGTGCGACCAGTTGAGCGATGCGAGTGAACAGTCTGGTACAGGGGCACAAGGTACCATAATGCAGGGGGAAGGATACGACGATTTTGCATTCTCTTTCCCTTTATCAGCATCTTATTTGGGTTTAAAATATGGAGATGCAGTCTTGAATTACATTAATCAAACAAGGTAGTATATAATCAATATATGCTCGATCTTATAAAATGAATCATCATATCATATATATATCTCACCCTCAGTCACTCCTATTAATGCAGTGCGCCTGTAGCGATCATTCAAAAGAGTGTTGAGGCTCCGGAAAAATCTGCTCCTTTTGTAGTGTCATTTTCATCGAGAGGACCAAATCCAATTACAAAGGATATCCTCAAGGTCATTAACTGATCACTTGATTAATATACTACTCCATATTATTGGCGAAATTGGTTCTTTGATTTGAATAATTTTATTAATTTTATAAAAATTGGTAGCCTGATTTAAGCGCACCTGGAGTCGACATTCTAGCAGCGTGGTCAGAGGCCACTACGGTAACGGGAGAGATCGGAGATACAAGAGTAGTTCCATATAATATTGTTTCTGGGACATCTATGGCCTGTCCTCATGCAACCGGAGCAGCTGCTTATGTTAAATCATTCAATCCAACATGGTCTCCTGCTGCCATCAAATCTGCCCTCATGACCACCGGTAACCAACTATTCATTAATTTTACAACTATTTATTACTCTTTGAACATCCTTTTTGTTTGTGCAGCTAAGCCCATGAGCAGTGCTATTAACACGGATGCAGAGTTTGCCTACGGTTCTGGTCAAATGGATCCCGTAAAGGCTGCCCGTCCTGGCTTAGTATATGACATGGGAGAGGCCGACTTCGTGAGCTTTTTGTGCGGTCAAGGTTACAGTACCAAGAACTTACGACTCGTAACCGGTGACGACAGCACTTGTTCTGCAGCCACTAATGCAACAGTTTCGGATCTCAATTACCCATCTTTTACCCTCTCTGGAGCATTGAGCACCGTTTTTAGTCGAGTGTTCCATAGAACGGTAACCAACGTAGGTTCGCCCGTTTCCACTTACAAGGCCGTTGTAAAGACCTTAAATCCAAATCTACTGGCCATCCAAGTACAACCTAATGTCCTCTCCTTCAAATCCTTGGGCCAGAAGCTGTCTTTCACTGTTACAGTTCGTGCAAAAATGGAGGAAACTTTGACATCGGGATCTTTAATTTGGGACGATGGAGTGCATCAAGTTAGGACCCCTGTAGTCGCCCACACTTATGTGTGATCAAGTTAGATATTTCACTTATAAAGATGTGGTTTTCTTCATAATAAATAAAAAAGAATGTACTAAAATACCTTTTTTTATTGATTTAATAATAGCTGTAACGATGAAGTAACTCATTTAGATGGATAAACAGAAAAGTTGTTGCAACAATTAATACATGAGAGATGAAACTAATTAATTAAATCCCCCAATAACTGAAAAATCATCCCAATCACTTGTATTTCCTGTTCTCCAGTAAAAAGTATTTCCAATAGCTTTAACATAGCACTCACTTTGGCAAGTATAGAACCCACCAAAAACTCCATTATGGAACCTGATAACAAAAGGTCGATCTTGAGAATTCTTTAGAGTGCAGCTCCAGGAATCCGTTCCAGAAATCACAAATGTTTGTCCAGAAGAAATAATTTTTGTGAAGACTGGTTTTAATGCAGTACTCGTATTTTGACAGGAAACCTGTACATCCGTAACATAACCCAATTCACTGGTGATTGTTACTATGTTGGTGCCTTCAACAGCATTAGAAATCCAGAAAACAAAGAGAAACATGATCAATATAGATGCTCTGAATCTGAATACGTCAATGATAATATTCTGGTTCGCCGACGTGAAGCCTTCCATTTTGATCGTCAGTAGCGGGATATTCTAATTAGAACATTTTTTCTGTGTCATCAAGCTTAGTACTTTCCATTTTGTATATTATTAAAGATCTAGATTCAAGACCGACCATAAGAAACTGCAGCAATTACCGTACGTTTCCTTCATAGGGCCTATCAGTTACGAATCAATATAACTCCACGACAAACTCCAGTTTCTATTTAAGATCAACTTAAACAGAAAATTATCTTTTAATTTAGTATTTTTTTTTAAAGAAAATAAAATTTGGGGGTGGTTGCTGGTGGACGGTTTCAGAAATACACACATTAATTTCCTAATTTCTTGAATAGCTAGGTGTGTGTCAATATCAGGCCAGGAATGCCGGCGAGGAACTCCAAGCTTCCCAGTCCAAGATAAAGTTCTCATTGATCAACCCATATTTATTTTCTAAAATGTACAATAAACACAGCATTTTTTTTAACCCTTTATGTCACTATCCATTAATACTTGTTCGAGGGCCAATCTATGAGGAGAGTATTGGTGAGATTCGAATTCAGACATCTCGTCTCGACTCTTGCCATTCCTCCCACTCATACATACATACATACATACATACCTCTAGTCTCAAATTTATGTAACACAGTTACACACACACATTGATCAATCCTCAAAGGTTGTCTACTATATCTTTACTAGAAAAAAAAATTGTAACTTATAGCTGATAGAATGTTTAAAAAGAAAAACATAAAATATTACTATATATATCATGAGAACATAAAATTAATGCATAAATTTGTTTAAAAAATATATTAAATCTATAAGTAATGACATTTCTCAAACAATTAATTAAAAAAGGTTTCTAAACATATCTATGTAAACAATATTTATCTCTCTTTTTTATAACATTGAATAATGTGACATACATAATTTCTACTTTTTGAATTAAAGTAGTGAATTTTTTATATAAGAAATTCATAAGGGATCATAATATAAATGTTAAAGAAGTTTATTTATAAATCTTTTTCAGGTATATTAAAAAAACATTAGTGTAAATCTTTAATTCTAACTCAATTGGATAAATAATATCTTAAAATTAAATTAATAGTTTTTATTCTATGATTTTAATCAATTATTTTCATATGAATCTTGTGAAATTAAGATTTAAATATATATATTTTATTACGAATTCTTTGAGTTAAAGTACATAAACTAAATGAAATCAAACTTTCCAAGTGTAAAATAATAATATTTATATACTCCAGCCTTTTTCTTTTGGTTTTTAATAAATAAGTTAAATTAACCTTTTGTGCAAACCTTTAGGATTTCAATTTATTTATCATTATATAAATATTTTAAATTAGAAACTTTATTCATGGACATTTGTAGGAATTAGAATAGTGAAAGTTTCTTTTTCATTTCCTTTTTACAAGAAATGCTAAAGTAACTTAATAATGTTTTGAACTCAAATTTATAAAATTTTTCATATATATTAAGAAAATATTTTATAATACTAGGCCGTTCTTCAAGTTTTAATGTTAATAAATTTTAACATATGGTTAATATTTTTTTCGTATAATTATATATGTAGGGCTTTGCTACTATGTGTAATTTCTCACATAATATCATGTGCGATAAAGACGTAAAAGGTAACACTAGGAGTTTAAACTTTAAACCCAAAAGTATGTCATTTTGATTGGAAAAGAAAAAAAAAATTTCCTGTTTGAAAGCTAAATCAAAACAATTCTCAACTTTTTTTTCCTCTCTCTACTTTCTCTCTCCTTTAAATGCTCTCTACCCATTTCACCTAACCTCAAATATTACTCCTTTGTCTTCACCCCCTTCATCACCTATTCCCCCCAATCGCAGCCACTAGGCCTCACTATCTACAAAATTATTTGGATTCTTCAATTTATAGATTTTGTGGCGGCAAAGGGAAGATGCAGAGGGGCCAAGGATAGAAGATGGAGGCTGAAAGGTGTAGGAGGCTTCTCATCGATGTTAGTTTGGATGATTTTTGCTCTAGGTTGAAAGAGTGGGTTGCTGGCGGCATACGCAGGGCTGCCAGATTTGAAGTTTCAGTGACGACAGTTGGGTGGGCAAGGGCAAGAAAGGTTGGGCATGGTCTAATGGAGGCTGGATAGGAGAAAAAATTGCAGATCTAGCCATTTTGGGAAAAAAAAAAAGGGAAGACGAAGGAGAAAGAGGGATAGGTAGAGGCCAATAGAGGAAATTTATTGGGATTTCTCAAAGCTGCAATTTTCTTGGAATTCCCAAAGTTGCAAAAATTGCTCCAAGAAAATTGCAGCAATTTTTCTTGGATTTACAAAGCTTCAATTTTTTGCAAATTTGTCTGGATTTACAACACTCATTGTTGATACGAGATGAAAATTTTCTGTTAGCTCTTTGGCATGAATCCTTGGAGTTTTGATTTTATGTAATTTTTATTGTTTCAAATCTTTCAAGAAGCTTCAATTTTTAGACAGCAATAGTGACGACGAGCTGAGATGATGCATTGAAGTTGCCGGCGACTGGAGTCATGTGAGAGGCTTGCTACTACTGTTTTTTTCCTTTTTTTGTTGGTTTGGTTCGCTTTTGGGTGGAGTTGTTCTGTATGAATTTTTACTTTAGTCATTTTGATTTGGGTAAAAAATTTTTATGCCAACTGTTATCACTCCCGTCTTTCACACACATGCTACTATGTGCGAAATTGCACATAGTAGCAAAATCCATATATGTATACACACACACACACACACACACACACATATATATATATATATATATATAAACACATATAAAGTTTTCACCTTAACTTTTTTAAATACACCCACTAATTAATATTCATAGATGCAATCACTCATTTATATTTTATTGGGTGACACATACATCAAAATTTCCATATGGTAATTTATTGGGAAGAAACATATGAAAAAACATGCTTAGTTGGCTTATTAACTACTCTCTCCATTTCAAAATATTTGCCACTTAAGGATTGATTATTTATTTCAAAATATTTGTCACATAAATATTTTAAGACAAAAAGTGTTGGAGAATTTCCTGTTGCACGCTTATTAGTCAAATATTTTTTAACCTTTACCAATAACAATTTAATACATTCTCACCTTCTCATTTTAAAACACACCAGCCTTGTAAGGAGAGAGAAGAAAGGATGGGGGGTAAAATTCAAGATGGGCCAAAATTGTCCAAAATATTTAATGTTGTAATTACCTTAATTTATGTGGAAAAACTGTAAGTGACATACATTTTGAAATGGAGAGAGCATCATCCTTTTACATAAATACACATATATCTATAGATTGCTTAGTATTCATTTATTTTACTTGTTGAGTTTGCAGTTACTAGCTATATAGTCGAGGTGTAGGCTTGAATTTGGATTGGACACTAGTAAAAAAAAAATTGTGTTTTTTTGTTACTATGTTCCATAAGTTGATCATTAAACCCTTTCATCATTCTTAAAGAAGGGAATATCCAACCACTTACACAAAGATAGGTACTCGAGAGGTGCACAACAATGCTAAGACCCATCCCATCATAATTATTAAAGGTAACGTAGTTACATCATTCAAGCCTCCATATGTTTGTTGGTGATTAACAATCGGAGTTGAATGTAGTTAATGTTCTAATTGATCCAACTTATATGAAATTTTTACTCTTAAGTAAAAATTAGAGTTTTAATTGATGTAAAATTTGGACTATTTAAACAATCCAACACTGAAAGAAAGATCATGAATTTGATCCTTAAAGTTCTTGATAATGTAGAAAGGTGTGGGATAATGACCCAAAGCTTGAATAGTTCACCTTAGGTTTTCCTCCCAAGATTAGAGATGGTTTTCTTGCCAAGAAAAGTCCAAGAAATTGGCTTCCGGAACACCTCCGATGCCTAAGTTAATAAAACTTGATTTGAAGAGTAGAAAGCAGAAGAGAAGAGTTTTTGAGAGTAATGGATGCCTTACTGAAGTTAAGAGTGTTCAATCAAATAAAAATTTCATTCCAATGTAAGGTTTGTTTTGGTTAATTAGAATGACCTATGAAGTAAATTCTTCATCAACCATCCTCTGGATTTGGAAGACACATCAATACCTCAACCAAAGTAATTGATAGCCCAATGCAATCACTCAAGAACTCTAGAAGAGTTACCTATGATCTCATACAAAGATCAAAGATGATTTGAAATTTTGTTCTCTCAAAGAAATGAAGTCGTTTTGTAATTGATCAAAGATTGTTTTGAATACAAAATGAAAAGTATTTATAGGAGAGGATCATCCAAGACCTAATTGCATTGTTTTAGGGTATTAATAACTTAAAACACCTTTCATAATAACTAAAAACATTAGTTAAAAAAAGCCAAAAATAAAGCTGATCGTTGTTGTCCATTTGTCAGATGCTTCTTTTCCAGCTCTAGCTGCTCCTTTGTCTCCACTGGAATGACTCCCAGTTTGCTCCAAAATCATCAAGCACCGGCTGGCTTTCAACGGGCACTGGACAGCCTTCCTTTTCCATGCATTCTTCAATCTTTTGGCTCTATTTCATCATGCTTTCTTGTTATTTTGAATTCCTTTCATCTTGGATGTATTCTAGGCATGAAATGGAGCTTTGTACAACTTTAATTGTTATTATATTCCAAAACTTTATTTCATCTTTATGTTCATCAAACTTAACCTTATTGAAGATGGAGTCAAAATAAATTTTTTCTTCATTTTTTTGAAGGAACGTGATAAAAACCTTCTTCATCCTCGAAGCCCTTGCCCTTGTAATTGGTCCTTGAGGAATTGAGGAGCTTGCACTCCATCTACATCAAAAGAAGATAGGTCGCTTATATTGGCTTCATCGACATCAAAAGAAGATAGGTCACTGATATTGAAAGTAGAAGTCACATTATACTTATCTTGTGAGTTGAATTTGTAGGCATGGTCATTGATCTTCTCAACTATTCGAAAGGGACCATCTTCTCTTGGATCGAGTTTGGATTTTCGAGCTTGTGGAAAAAGTTCCTTGTGCTAATGTATTCACACTCAATCCCCAACTTCAAGTTCCTCTTTTCCAATGTTCTTAAAAATTTTAGCGGAAGTCAAACCGGATTGGTAGAGGGTTTAAGATCGAACCTTGGTTTAACCGGGTTTTTTATTTTTTATGTTTATTTTAAAATGAATAAGATATAATATGTAATGTTTTAAAAAATGAAAGTATATTTATATGAATAAGAACATATGCACAAAAATATAAGTTGGTACACTGGTTTCACACTTGAAAATAAGGTGTCCAGGCCCTTTGTCAAGCGTTCTAAACCCACCTGAAATAATTTCTAAAATTTTGGAGAGAAATAAGTAGAAGAATGAACACATCTATTGTAAGCAAACTCAATGACTGCTGAACAATCTTCCTAACTCTTAACATAGTTCCTAATGTCCTATTGACTACCTCAGTTTGTCCATCTGTTTGAGGATGACAAGTTATAGAAAACAACCCCAACTTTCCCCACAAAACTTTCCAAAAGAGGACTAAAAATTTTGTATCCCTATCACTCACAATAGTTGCCATGAAGTCTCACCACCACCTCTTTGAAAATCCAAGGACAAAATCCATTGATCCATCTTCTCAAGGAATTCTAGGAATAGGCAAAGGCATATAAAAATCTATGTGGTTTGAGAGTAGATTTGGCCATTCTACACACTGCATGTTTCACACACTCTAGTCACATCCTTCTTCATATGTGGCCAATAGAAATGTTCTTTCGAAACAACTAAAGGTTTTGTTATTCCAAGTATCAAACCACCCCCATGGCTCTCCACAACAAGCAATTTCCTTAAAGAGCATTTTGGAATATAGAATTTATCCTCTTTAAACAAATAACCATCATGCAAATAGAAATTTTCACAAGGATTCTTCTCACAAGCAGCATACTACTTCTTGAAGTCATCAACATAAAAAAAAAACAACACTTTCATGAACTCAAAACCAAGCAATTTAGCTTCAAGAGTTACTCCCTATGTTTAGAATTGAATGTCTCAATTTCTATTTATTAGTTGTCGAGCAATGTGTATTATAATTTTATCTTGTTTATTAATAATTAGTAATGAACTTACCTTTAAAAAACAAAAGATAAAGTAATTAAATGTTTTAAAATATTTTTAATGATCATAATTAATGTATAACTTAAGTCCTTTCTTTTTTTTTATTTTTATGTATATTATGTTAGTAGACAATAAAAGTGGAAAGTAATAATTCTTGTCTTTGGCCTTTTCTCACAGTTCAAATTGTATTAACCTTATCATTGGATTTCTTATTGAAATCAAAAGTTCACAATTATAATGTACGAATCTTTCTAATTATTACCCAAAAAATTTGCTTTCTTAGAAAAAAAAACTTTTCACAATTATATTGTACAATTTTTTTTGTTATCCTGTTTGTAGTGAAGCTCCATCTTAATAAATGTCACATATTCAAATTACACATTACTAACACAAATCTTTACTAAATAAACTGAACAATAAGTGGGTACACAAATTATTTTCTTTAACTGAATTGCTTCTTTAATACATTGATAAATTATATTATTAGCTGATCTTAATAGAGATTATGCCTATTAAATTTAAAAATAGAAAAATTGATAAAGCAAGGTTGTTTATACTGTGAAATTATCAGATAAATTTTATAGGTTGACAATAACATGTCAATTTTATTAATTGAAGTTACTATAATGATTTAGGATTAAAATTTTGTGCATGATGTTTGCACTTTTAGGATTAAAATTAATTTAAGATTGCATCTAAATATGTATAACTCCTCAACCCCTACTACTTGTAGTGGTACTAGGTAGACCTATTTCAATGGTGTAGGGATAGAGGGATATAGAGGAAGTGGAGGGAACGATTTTAGATGCCTTCTATTTACACACCTTTTGTTTTATAAAATATAATAAAAAGACAAATGGAGGAAGTATGTTGTCAAATCAAATCACACCTTTCTGCTTTATTGAACCAATTGATGGGATTTTAGAAGAAAAAAAAATTATTCCCTTTACCACACGAACTTCTCTCCTCTCTTTTGCTAAACTCTTCCATTTCAAAGGCTTCCAAAGTAACTTTCTTCACCCGCTGAGGAGAGCTTTCAAGATTAGCCATTTGTAGTTAGCTTTGATGGAGAATGCAAAATTCTACGACTCCCAAAGAATCATTGAAATGAAACCTCTCAAGAGTAGATGATGCTCCAGAGCAGGCTTCTCTAGTTGGGTTTTTCTTTTCCCCTCTTTGCTTCCACACCCTTCATCTCATTTATGTATTTATTGGATTCAGGTTTAATAGTTTTTTTCCCCTCTCTTTTTCTGGCATTAATGATTCGGTCATTCTTCTTAGTTATGAAATTTAGAACTAATAAACAACGGAATTTTTTTTTGGTTGTAGATATGTAATGTATTTGGGAGTTCTTTAACTATAATCTGGCTCTTCTAGTGTTAGAATCCACAAGCATCTGTGCTGAAAGTCATATATCTTTAGTTAGTATAAATGACTCTGATGTAAAAGAAATCCTCGCATGGTTGCTTATCTTGAATGGTTGGCCCTGCATTCCTCCGGTTGGCTATTGGCCACCATGTTGATGGCGGCTAGGCTGGGGGTAGTTGTGCAAACAAGACAGAGATAGAGAGAGAAGAGGTAGACGGAGTTGTTTGTTGGCATATAATAGCTGAATCATGATGTCTTTCCTATTGGGCGTTTTTGTTAGCTACTCTCTCCTTTTCTTACTGTCTTTTTGTCAAAGTTACCTTCATTTTAATTTTTATTTAAGTAAAAATACATTTTCTAATAATAAACACTACATAGTAAGAAAGAAAAGAAAGGAATAATGATTTTTAACATTGGCTTCAAATTCTAATATGGACTAGGTTTAGTGCAAATAGAGCCCCAAAATCGTTCTCTAAGGGTGTGGCTCGTCTTTCTTCCCACTGTCATGGGTTAGTGCAAAGGTTGGAGTTAATCTTTGTCATGCTTTGAATCGATTTTGAGTCCTCTAAAGTTTGCCACTAGAAATAATAGTCACAGGGGGTAAAGCTTCAATTGGTTGATATGGGATGCACTATTTAGTTCCAAGCTTCCAAGATGAGAACTTTATAAATTTTTGGATTTTTACTAACCAAATTTCAATTGCCTTAATTCAAAGAGGACTAAAATTATTTAGTTTTTGTTTGTTGCACATTCTATCATGTCTATTCACTTTTGGAGTTTGGCATGATGTAGGTGGTTATTCTAACAATGCAAAAAAGAAAAAAAAATGTATAAAAGAAACAGTATAAAGAATGGAAAGGTCTTTTTTTTAGGCAACATCAACCTTTAATATGGAAAATTTGAAGAATAAGTTGCTTTCTTAAAGTACTTGGAACTATATATTAACCCTCATGGTTCCACACGCATTTGTGTATTTTTATTTTCTCTCTTTTATTTTCGGAATTGAATAGTCTATCTTTTCTCTCGGAGATGGCTAAAAGAACAGCTTCATTGCACACGCACTTGATTGACTCAGTCTACGAGCTAGATCAAGATATTGTATTTTGTCGAGTGAGTATCGTTAACTTGTAATTACAATTTAGGGCCATTGAGATTGTCTGAACGTAAATGAGATTAGAATAGCTATACTAGTTGAGTTAGTTAACATAGATGGGGTAAGTTGGTTCTTCAATAGAATGACAAATGAACATAGAAATGTTTTTAAAGCAATGTCTTTCATGGTTAAATTTTTTTTTTCCTGATTTTTGTTTTTAATAAGTATGGTAGTAATTCCTTGTCATGAACCATCTTTTAGTTTCTCTTGATTGTTCACAATAGTCCTTTGCTTAGAAAAGGTGTTTAGAGTCTATTCACCATCTTAAGATGAGAATGCTTTGGATAAAAAAAGAAAAATCTATTATTTCACATTAAATTCTCTTAGTGCAGATGAGTTGACTTCTAAAGTTTTAAAAGCTTATGAAGTTTATTTCTCTTTAATATTTAGTAGGTAGGCAAGAATCAACAAGATAGAAGTCTTAGTAATGCACTACAAATTTAATCTTAAAGTATATTACACTAGATTCTTAGATAGATATGGATTCTTCAAGGAGGTTTTTTTTTTTTTCTGGAACTTTTTATTTTTGGGGTATGCTGTTTAAAGAAGATCAAGGGCTGATTTTAGTTTTCACATTGAATCATCTCAAATGAGGACTTGCAGTGATTTCAATTATATGTAAAGCTTTGATGTAGATAACAAAACAAGTAAAATACTTGTGATCTCATCTAGAATCCTCTTAGTCTACCAAGTGAATTTATAAGTTCTATTTTCTAGCAGGCTAGGAATGCATACTCTGTATACTTTTATCTGATCTTGGAAACTTTTTATTCACTTCTAATTGTTAAAGAGTTTTTTTTGGTTCAATTCTAATACAGAGTTGCCAAAAATATGCAGCAGAGCAATTGAAATCTGCTTTCTTGTTGAGAAATCCTGAAATTTCAGTTAATCCTTCCAAAATGGAGATGAACCAATCAACAATTAGCTATAACTATCACAGAAGATCTCTTTACTCTATGTTTAAAATTTGATGATACACTTTTGGCATTCAATTTAAAATTTAAATAAAAGAAATCCTAGGTGCTGAGTTTCACATGATTGATTATATTGTTAAATTTGCTTCTGAATAGGTAAATTAACAAGTTGAGGAGAAAAAGATGGAACAGGGTTCCAGGTACTGGTTGCTCTCCCTGGTTATGTTATTGTTGATGGAAATTGGCAAGGTTCCCCTACTCCTATGATTGTTTCATGTTTTTAACGTTTTTCAGCTTCCCCCCCCCCCCCACCTCCCAAAATCATGTTAATGTAATGACTTCTATTTGTATTTTTCAGAATCTATATTGATATAGAAAGTTTTTGTTAACAAATTTAGTCATCATTTACTTGGCACATCATGGAAAAATTCACGTTCAATAATAAGGCTACACTTCTACTTATCATGATCTTTGTCTCTGTTGATTAATGTACATATTTGAATTTCATACTTAGATTATATTACTTTTGGTAGATTGACATATTATTGATACATACTTTTAATTTTAATTATGTTAAGTAGATATGCCTTTATATGGGTATTTTTTATTAGTATAATTTCTATGTTTATTGTGAATATATTTTTTTTAGCATTTCAATTTGGTACTATTTTAATTTCATTTTGAATAAAATCTAATAATAAATTTAAAAAGAAAAATGTAACTATATCAATTACGACGACTCAAGAATTGTTGTATATAATAACTTTAATTAAGGTTATATTTTTCAAAAAATTTATTAATCTATATATGTTGGTTCTAAAATGTATATATATGACGACCCTTTGGTGTCATATATAAGTCTAATTTTATATGCTGGCTACATGACCGTCGTATATAAGTAGAGTATATACGATGACTTAGTTGTAGCACTATATAACATGAGTATATATGAAGGTTAATATTATATATGACAGTATTAATCATAGCAAAAAATAAATTTTATGCCACATTTTACACGACGGCCTTGTTGCAAAAAGTTATTTTTCACGGATTTCAAATATAAAGTTTTTTTAAGACGTCATGGATGGACCGTCGTATTTTCTATTATATAATGTATATACGACTGTTTTTCCTGCATCGAATTTTTTTTTTGCCGTGCCTCCATTTGCGACGGCCTTTGATACTCAAATTTTTTGCTAGCGAGTAGATAGCAAAGTGCACCTTCTAGAGAGTGCATCTGCCACATTTTCTTTACCTTCTTTATATTTGATGATGTAGGAGAACATCTCAATGAATGCCACCCCTAGAGCATGATTCTTACTCAACTTTTGTTGTCCCTTGAGCTGCTTTAAGGACTCATGGTCGGTATGGATGACTAATTCTTTTGCCCACAAGTAGTGTGCCAATGTTAAAAAAAATCTAACAAAAGTAAACTATTCCTTGCCATATGTAGAGTACTTCAAAGATGGACCACTAAACTTCTCACTAAAAAATGCTATTGCTTTTTCTTCTTGCAATAAGACCGCTCCTATTCTCAACCCCAATGCATCATATTGAATTTCAAAAGCCTTTGCAAAATTGGGTAGAGAAAGGATAGGCGCACTAGCTACATAGATTTTGACATTCAAAAAACTTTTTCTTGATCATTTTTCCAACTAAATTTGACCTTTACCTTAATAATTTCAATGAGGAGGTGCAATAGTGCTAAAGTTGGGTACAAACTTTCCATATAAAGATGCCAACCCATGAAAACTTCTTACCTCACTTGAACTTTTAGGTATATTCCACTCCTTGATAGCCTTTATTTTCTCTTCATCAACAATATAAATTCCATTAGAAGCAACTACATAACGAAGAAAAGTAACCTTATGCAAGCAAAATGAGCAATTTTTCAAATTAGCATAGAGTTGTTCACTCCAAATTATTTCAAATACATGTCTCAAATGGTCTACATGGACTTCTATGCTCTTACTATAAATCAAAATGTCATCAAAATACACCCACAAATTTTCCTATACAATCCTTGAGAACATGATTCATATGTCTCATAAAAGTGCTTGGTGCTTTTGTGAGCCCCAAAGGGCATGACCATCCACTCATAAAGACCATGTTTGTTTTGAAAGTGGTTTTCCACCCATCACCTTAATTCATTCTAATTTGGTGGTAGCCACTTTTCAAGTCAATTTTGGTAAAACAAATAATTCCACTCAGTTCATCAAGAATGTCATCCAATCCATTTATAGGGAAGAGATACTTTGATGTTATCTTACTGATAGCTAGACAATCTACACATATGGCCATATCCCATCCTTTTTTGGCACTAAGAGCATAGGGACTGGCATGGACTCAAGCTTTCCCTCACAAAACTGTTGTCTAAGAGTTCCTCCACGAGTCATTGTAGCTCTTTGGTCTCTTCTGGTTCGTCCTATAAGCAGCCTTATTTGGAAGAGATGCCCTTGGAATGAAATCAATTTGGTGCTCGTTTCCACGTATAGGTTTTAATTCCATAGGAAGATCTTCAAGAAATATGTCCTCAACTTCCAGCAAAAGAGAGTTAATGGCGCTAGGACAAGAAGTATTAGACTCATACGAAGAAGACTTTAAAGAATGTTTAAACATAAGCAATGTCATAGGTCTCTCATTTACAAAAGCATCTTTTACATCTCTTCCTTTTGCATAGCATCTAACTTTTTTTTTTGTCAATTTTGTGTTCTCCCTCTTTCTTTTTTTTCTTCTCTCCCCTCTTGCTTTTTTCAACATTTTCTCTTTCTCTTCCTCTCTTTTCTTTCTCTTTCAATTTCATTCCACTCTCATTTTGTTTTCTCTCAACTTATTTTCCCTCATTTTCTTTTCTCTTTTTGTCTTCCCTTTCTTTTTCCTCATAATATTGTCTCATCCTTTCAAGAAGCATCTTTTGATCCACATAAGCCTCATGTGGTTTCAATGAGTTCAAATGAATTCTCTTACACCTAAACTTAAGTGTGTATTTGTTCTTGAAGCCATCAAAGGTAACCTTTCTATCACTATACTTTCCCATGGAAAAAGAAATCCTAGCTTGGTTGTCTACTTTGACTTCACCATAATCATTCAACCATTGTTGCCTAATATATTTTTAGATGATCTATGCATGGTAACTTCAGCCTATCCACAATATACCCACTTGCTACATTGACACAACTCCCACTATCCACTATCAAACTACAAACCTCCCTATTGATCAAACATCTAGAGTGAAACAGGTTTTCCTTTTGCTCATTTTCTTACTCCTTTGTTTGAGTACTTGGGACTCTTCATATCATTATATGGAGTTAGCCTTCAAAAATCTCTTATTTTGGGTCACTGCCTTCGCCCTCATCGTCGTCACAACAATGCTTTTCTTCCTAATCTTCATCCTCTTCCTCCCTATCAATAATGATAATTCTCTGGTTTGGACACTCTTTTGCATAGTGTCCCAAACCATTGCATTTAAAACATTTGACATCTCTAGCTCTAGTAGGACGAGTTTGAACCTCACCTTTTTCTCCAATTATATGCTTGGTATCATTCACCTCAATCTTTTATTGGCTCCTTTTTGGTAGTAGACTTGGTCACTCCTTGCTCTCTTTTTGGCCATGAATTTGTGGTCTTGCTAGCTGAACTTTAATATTTGGACAATTGAAAGGACTTCCCATAGTGTGATCTCATATTCTTGACTTGTAGGTCAATTTTAATAGCCTTTTGTACCATTTCCTCCAAGTCACCATAGTCCTGAAATTCAAGCATATCTCTTATCTACTTGTTCAAACCTGAAGAAAGCTTGCCATGGTTACCTTGGGCTCCTCTCATACAAGGTTGCTTCTTATCATAGCCATTTACATCTCTTTATAATAAGAATCCACACTCTTAGTTCCTTGTGTAAGGGTTTGGAGTTTATGATAAAGATCTCTTTGGTAGTATTTAGGCACAAATCTCTTCATTGGTTGCACTTTCATGTCTTCCCAAGTCTCTATTGGAAGTGCATCTTGCCTTCTTCTTGCAATGAGCAAATGATAGCATAATCCATGAACCCAATAATGGCCAACTTGTACTTCTTTTCTTAAGAAAATCTGTGGCATTCAAAGATTGAATGTAATCTCCTTTCCCAATCTAGGTAAGCATTTGGATCATCACGTCCATAGAAAGGTGGAACAGTCAACTTTATGCTTCCTATGTCTTGTCAACATTGTCATTGTGATGCGATCCTCAAGGTTGAAGTGTCTCAAATCTAGGCCCAACCCTAAAGAACGTCTCAATGCGGAATCAAATTCCTACGAATTCGTCAATGATTCAAGTTTGGAATAGATTGACCAAGAATTATGGAATAACCCTAACCAATCTAC
>JAWZTD010022629.1:4492-17755 GCA_035221335.1 Echites panduratus
TTCAATTGGTTGGAATTGTCAATCTGATTGTTAATAGGATATATAAATAATAATAATAAATTAGAATAAGGCTTCTCCATTGCCCAAAAGCCCAACAACGCATCCATCCTTTTAATTTAATTAAAGGTCCAATAATTATTCAAACTCTTTAATTAAAGAACAATATTTATTTTTATTCTTAACCCATCAATTTTTAATCTCATATACCCAAGTCCAATTTAATTATAAGAATAATAAACATAAATAGCCACTCCATTGTTTTATTCAAACCCAATAATAA
Organism: Echites panduratus; assembly: GCA_035221335.1. Classification (NCBI taxonomy): domain Eukaryota; kingdom Viridiplantae; phylum Streptophyta; class Magnoliopsida; order Gentianales; family Apocynaceae; genus Echites; species Echites panduratus. The sequence goes on from JAWZTD010022629.1 coordinate 4,773, forward strand.
TTAATCTTATGGATCTAAATCCTAATCAATTATAAAATTAAAACAAAAACTAATTAATTTTATTCAAACCCAAATAATTAATTCCAATCCTTAATTAATTATTAATGCTATCTAGAATAAAATTAATTCCTTCTCCAATCTCCTATTTAAGAATGATATGAAATCATTCATACACAATAGGGTTAGTTCGGGGACCTTAAGACACAATGTTCATGGCTCTATAAAATAACAAAAATACCTTTACTACATAGTAGTAATATACTTAGTCATTCTAAACAAGTTCTATTATCACCTTAAGAAGATGATGTACTCAATTTTTTTTTAGTTTAAATTAAATAGAACTCACATGATAATTCAATTTATTTTTATTTTTTACAATCCTATGATTAAGATTTTTTTTTTTCAAAATACAGCCAAGAGGAGGCAAGGGGTTTGGCAGACTCCTACCTGTTTATTCCAAAAATATTTAGAAACAAAGAAAACAATCAAGTGTGGAAGCAAACCCATTTTTTACACAATACAACTTAGTTTGACACATGACTAAGATTGGGGTGCCCTCTAACTAAATATTTGATGCCAAATGCGTGCTCATAATCTCTCAGTTTCCCATGAACTTTAAAACTAATTTTTGCAGCAGAGCTCCCAATTCCATCATAGAAAAATCTGCACCTAGCAACCCCAATTTTGTGGCTGACAAGTGCTGCAAGTAAACATGATAGAATGCCCACATCTTGCCTCCACTCAATCCATTGCATCAACATTCACTCAAGGAATAAAATATGAGATGTATTTTTATGCATAGCTAAAGAAAAGTGATCCCAAACTATCCTGTCAATAGAGCAATCCACGAGTAAATGGTCTCTATCTTTGCAATGTTGGCAACAGTGGCAGCGGGAAGGTAGTTGAAAACTCATCCACATTAGCACAGAATCTAGAGGCAGGTAGAACTTCTGCAGCTTCCATATGAAATAGTTATAGATAGTGGAATTATGCTATGATGAAAATAGATTTCTATGCTTGGGTAATCTTCCTCTATTCTTTTTAAATGATGCAAGAGAAAATTGACCATTATGATTAAGTGTCCAGATATATGTGTCATCCTCTATGGCCCTACCAATACAAAAATTACGCAGAAGCTGAACATCCCAAACTCCATTTTGAATTACTTCTTCAACTTTCAAATTGTTAGTGTCCTCGGAATGTTCATAGTTGTTTAATCTGAAAGTTGTATTTTAACTCAAGATGCTTCGACCACAATGATGCATTTGTTCTGAACCTCCAACATAGTTTAACCCTGAATGCATTCAAAAGGTGGTGTAGTGAATGAAATCCCAGTCGACCTCTCTCAAATGGCCTACATATTAAACCCCATGCACACCAATGCTTTTTGTATCCATATTCTGAACTACCCCAGAAGAAATTTGCAATCAGCCACTCAATTTCGTTAATTACCCTACGGGGAGGGTTCGAAACAGCTAGAATGTAGATTGACATGGCATTCAAAATATGTCGAATAAGAAGAAAGGGCCACCTATTGAGAAAAATCTTTTCTACCATCCAACTATTTTTCCTGTAACCTTATTAATCAATGATTCAAAATACAAAGTTTTTGCTTTCCCAAGGAAAATTGGACATCCCATATATGAAATGGGGAATTCCTTTAAAGGACAACCAAAAAGATTTTTGAGAAATAATTACCTTCTTCTCGGAATATAATCCGGCATAAACATAGAACTCTTGTGAAGATTTATGCATTGGCCTGAACAGTCCTGATAAAACTCCAAAAATTTAATTAGATTTTTGAGCTCCATCTTTAGCCCCGTAGTGAATATGATGATATCATCTGCAAAACTTAAATGAGAAATAGGCAAACCAATCCTATCAAACACATGGTCACCAATTAGCCCATCCATTAGGAGTTCATTCAGCCATTGAGAAAGAACTTCAACCATAATAATAAATAGAGTTGGTGATAAAGGGTCACCTTGTAGTTCTTTAATACCATGGTCTTTGGGGTCATAGACCAATGGGATATAAGATTTGTGACTTTATTACAAGAATTGTGTATTTTTGGAGCTTAACATGTATGAACTCCATCTTTGAAGTTCATTTGTTCAATGCTTATTGGGGTAATAGACCAATGGAAGTTATGATTGACATCATTTTATATCTTTTGAGCTTATGATGGTTAGTATTCCTTGCATACACTACTTCTTCTAATGAATTTATTGTAGATGAGAAATAATATATATCAATCAAAAAAGGACATCCACCTTGAAGAAAGGAATGATAAGGCCATTTTGTGTAACCACTTCCATGGAGAAAAGCATCTAGCAAGTCCTTGATAGCATTGAGTGTTATGGTAAGTATTGTTTTGATGTTTCAATTAATTTATTAATCGTTCTTCTCTTAATGTAGGAATTGAAGATTCGAGGACGAATCTTTTCGAAGAGGGGGCAAATGATGGAGGACAGGGAGCTTTGATTGAAACAACTTGGAAGTTTACTTACAGGATAAAATCTACATTTCAAGACTTGAAGATTTGAGGACAAATCTTTTCAAAGAAAGGGGGAATGATGGAGATCAAGGAACCTTGATTGAAACGACTTGGAAGCTTGCTGTTATGATCCCAAGAAGACATTTGAAAACTTATGAGGATTAACATTTCAAGTATGAAGAAAGCATGAAGGCATTGATGATCAACAAAGAAGAACAACATGATATTAGTGCATTATTTAAAGAAGTTATGCTTGAAGATGGTGTTAATTCAAGGAAATGTTTTAATATCATCAAGGCTCATGATTCTAATGATGTCAAGAGGGATTATGTAACTTAAAACATAATCATAATAGCCTTGGGAAAGTCCTTGAAGAAACATCCAAGAAGTCATGAAGAAATGGAAGCAAAATGATGAAGAATGAACAAGAAAGAAGGTTGCTACGGTTGCTACAGTGCCCATCTACGGTGCACTATGTTTTGATATCTTTCTTGTCTTTAACTTATTTTAAAAGGGTGTTTTATGTCTTTAACACCCCAAAAATGAATTATAGGATAGATTAGGGTTCCATTCCTATAAATATATATCATTTCTTGTAAGTTGAAAAATCTTAGGAATAACCTAAAAACATATTTCTCATTGAGAGCAAATTCTTGCAAGATCAAATTGATCTTCTTGAGAGAGTCTTGACATGAACTAACTACTGTTCTTGGAAGACTACTTCTAAGGCATTCTTTAACTTTGGTTTAGGGTGTAGAATTTCTTATAAAACTTATAGATTGGTTGGGGTTTTCCATAATCTTGGTCAATCTACTGCTAAACTTGAATCTTTAATGAATCTTGGGAAATTTGTTTCATTTTGAGTTGTTCTAAGGATTGAGCCAATGAATTGAGAAACTTCAATCCAAGGAATCACATCACTAGGGCTTTCAATTACTTTGGTTAGGGTATTGATTAGTCTTTCAAATCAAGATAATGGTCAATGAGATCTCATAGGTCATTCTAATTAACCACACAAACCTAGATGAAATCCTTCTTTTGGTATGTGAATAAGGAATCACATATGATCAAAATCTCTACAAGCCCTCTTGATCTCAATTTGGGACAAACAATAGGTTAAACATTTTCAATTCATCAACAAATCTATCTCTATCAACCATTTGTTAAAATTCACAAGAGATCTGATGTGATCACCAAAGGAGACCTTCTCCATCAATCATCAACACACCAATTGAAAACTTACCCAAGATTCACCAAAAGATTACAACTAGTTACATTGAAATATGTTATCTTCAACATCAACAAATTTCTTATGTTTGGTAGACAATTCACACCCTAGCCAAAGTGTAGAAAATCCCTAAGATGTAATCCAACAACCCTAGAAGAGTTCTATGAAGAACACACTCAAAGCACAAGTTTGATCTTTCAAATTTAACTCTCAAGGGAAATGTTGTTTTTCATAATAGATTGTCTTGTATCAGATACACAGATAAGGATATATTTATAGTATTTCAACTATAATTTTACCTACTAGTTCATTCTTAAGGGTCAAAGACATAAAAGACCCCTTAAACCATCAAAAACTAAAAGAAAATACACATAAAAAGTAGCATTTGCCATTGTCATAGGAGTAGCTTCCAGTGCACTGGACAAGGGCTAGACAGCCATTGGTTTGGCTACCAATTCTTAGTCAAAATTGTTTGGCATGGGACAAGGATTGGACGACCATCTCCACTCATTTTCTCCTTCATTTTGCTTGCAATTCTTCATGGCATCTTGATGTCTTTCACTTCCCTCTTTCTTAGCATTAATTCAAGCTTTCTAAGGCTTCAATTGTAGACATATACAATAGCCTCATGCTTCCATTAGCTTCATCAAGTTTAGTCCCCTCAAACTCAAGTAGTTCTTCTTTGATTTTCATCAATGCCGGTATCTTCTAGGTATTCTTAATCATTGAAGTGTCATGCTTATACTTAAAGAATAAATCCTTATAAGTGCACATTAACCTCTTAATCTTGCATCTTTTATTCCATCATTTGAATTCCCTTTTGAAGCTCCATCTTGCAATTGCCAATTAGCTTGAATCTTCTAATCTCATCATTGATGCAAAGGAAGGAAAAGGAATTTGACTTTGAAGCTGCTTTCAACAAAGATAGACTTTGTAGAGACCAAGAAGAATCAAATATATAGAATGTGCTAACCATATTGGGAAGCTTAGAGAAAGAGTCTATCATGATCTCAAGTGGTGGTGTAGAAGAGCAAAGTCTTGACAAACTCTTGGAGAAGAACTTAAAATAGGAAGGTAACTTCAATGAGAAGAAACTTGATTGGAACTACGAGACATCAAAGGTTTGGAATGAAGCTTCAATGGAAGGGTTGGAAAACTCAATTTCATGCCAAGATTACATCCAATATGATGAGGGCTCAAAATTACATGAAAGGTGGATGAATTGGAGCCAAAATGTTTATGAAACAGGGATGGAGAAGTGTCATCCGGTGCTTGACCAAAAAGAGCTGGGTCGGACCAATTTCATCCCAAATTACCAGCAAAGTAGTGCCATCCCGACATGGTGTCTGGTGCCTTGCCTGGGGCAGGATAGTGAAGGCTAAGAGACAGCCGGTGCCGGATCAAAGCAAGCTGGCACTGAACAACTCTATATCAGAAGCATGAAGAAAACTTTTGCTGAGTTTTAATGGTCTTGATTAGGTTTTAGATGAATTTCTACTATAAATACTTCTTATCTTGTATTCCTCATTAACAATCTTCTAATCAAAAACATCATTTCCTCTTTGAGATAAAATTGTGAAGATCAAACTTAGGGTTTCTTCATGAACAAGTTAAGGTTCTTGAGAAACCATTTTGAGGTCTCTCCACTTTTGTTTATGGTGTTGAATTGTCCTTAAATTCAAGTAGATTATTTTTGGTTATCCAATTCCTTGTTTAAATCTAATAGCTAAACTTGAACTTTTTGATGAAAATCTTGGGAAATTATCTTGTGATAAAATCCAAAGGAATTGAGCCATTGACATGAGAAACTTCACCTCTAAGGAATCACATTAGTCTTCAACGATTTTTCAAAGGTTGTTTTGACCATATTTTGAGCTACATAAACCCTTTTGAACATCATTAGAATCATGAAGATTGATGTCATTAAAGTTCATCTTTGAATCAACTCCATTATCAAGCACAACTTCATCAAACAAGACATCTTTAACAAGTTGTTCTTCTTTGTTGAACTTCAATGTCTTTATGCCTTCTTCAAACTTCAAATGTTTATCTTTATTACCTTCACTCCTTCCTTGAACTTCATCATTCCCTCCTTCTTGGATAAGATTTGTCCTCAAAACTTCATGACTTGAACCATCTTCCATGTATTTAAAAGACAAGTCTTTATAAGTCTACTTGTAACCATGAAATCTATGTTCCAACCTCAAAGTTGTTTTAATCAAGGCTTGCTTGGCTACATAAACATTTGTGCAAGTTTCCAGAAGCATTCTGGCATTATTCTCAGGTCCATCAGTCTTCCAACATCAAATGCCATTTCCAACTTGTTTTGGTTCCTCAAGCTTGTATTTCTTTTATAGTATAGGGGCATTTGTATAATTAATATCCCAGAACATTATATTAGGGTTTGGCTTGATGAAACTCTATAAATAGCCTCTCATCTTTGTATTCAAGACAATTGAATTTCCAAATGAAGAAAAACATTTCTCTACACCTTTGAGTGTTAAAACAAGACTTAGGTATTTCATGTGAAATTCTTCCAAAACTCTTCTAGGGTTCTTGTAGAATTATACTAGGGCTATCAATCACTAAGGCATTAGGGTATTGATTAGTCTTCCAAATCAAGAGGATGGTTGATGAGAGTTGCATCTCAATGGTTTCTAACTAATCTCACACAAATTGTAGGTGAAATCTTGTCTTTCGTGTGATTTGTGTGAGTGTCTTTTTTCCTCCCGCCAGAAATTGAGAGCTTGAAATCACATAAAAACACTTCCTCAAATTCCTCAAATTCCTTGGGTGGCAACTTCAAAGTTCTTCTAGAAACACTTCCTCAAATTCCTTCAAAAGAGAGTAGATAGCACTTGGACAAGAGATGTAAACATCAATGATGCCATATTTTTCTTTCAAACAAGCACTCTTCACCTCTCTTTCTTTAGCAAAGAAGCTCACTTTCTTTTCACTAATGTGTTCTTCTGCTTTCTTTTTCCTCTATTGCTCTTTCTTCTCTCTCTCATTTTCTTTTGCTTTCTTTTTTCCTCTCCTTTTTCTCTTTCTCCCTCATTTTTCTTTCCCTCATTTTCTTTCCTCTCTTATGTGGCTTCAAATTATTTAACTGAATCGTCCACCCTTCTAACTCAAATGTATATTTGTTTTTTTTATTTGAAAGTCAAAAAGAACAAATGTGTGGCTTACATTGGACTACATCACACAACACCACATCACTATACTTGCCCACAGAGAATCAAATTCTCACATGTTTCCCCACCTTGACCTCACCACTATCATTCAACCATTGTAACTTATATGGTCTTGGATGTTCTAAACCCGAACGCTTCAATCTATCCACCATGTGTTCACTTGCAACATTGAAACAACTTTAACTATCTACAATGATACTATAAACATTCTGATGGAGATCCAAGAAGCACTAGAAGTTATGGCGAGCCAAGAATTCAAAAAGGTCCAACCACAAGTTTGAGGACAAATGAGTGAAGGAAATTGATAATTTGATTCTTCTAAGAACCTGTGGAAGATCTTCATTTAAAGACTCCAATGCATTCAAAAGAAGGAAATCAAGTCATTAAAATATTGTTTTATATAAAGGAAGCTTGGTGGACAAATTTGGAGCAAAAGGAATGCAAATCGGGAGTAATTACAACATTGGTTATCCGGTCAAAGCTATTTGACTAAGAATTTGTTGTTTTTAAATTTTTGTTTTTTATTAATTTTAGCCCTTGTTTGATTAGGAGATTTGTCTCCAATCACTATTTTATTATTATTTAGGTTTAGTAGTTTTTTTTCTATTAGGATTCTTAGTAGTTTAATAATACTTGTTAGAAAGGATTAGGTAACTTGTGTTATTAATTATCTTTTGTTATTATAAATAGGGATATTGTAAGACTAAGTTAATTAGATTATTATTGAATACAATTTGAGATTTGAGAGGTTTCTCTATCTTCTTTGGTTCTTCTTAGAACTCTTGACTTATCATTCAACTAGCTTGGGTTGTCTGAGGCATCACCCATTAGAGATATTGGTTCACATTTGAGAAACAGAGTCGGTTAATATACGTTCAAGCATCAAAATATCGTAATCGTTTGGGGCAAAATTTCATACTCATGTTGGGTCTAGCTAATTAAGAGTTAGGTTCACATCAGTTTTGGTATCAGAGACAAAGCCTAAGGTTCAATTACAGGTGTGCTATTTTTGTGTTCTTTTTTTGTTTCTTTGTTGTTTAAAAAGAAAAAGAAAAAAAAAAGATCATATCTTTTCTTTATTTCTTGTTCTTCTTTATATCTTTCTTTGTTTCTTCTTCATAAAAATACCAAAGATTCTACCTTTTATTGTTTCTTGGATTTCTTAGAAAACAAGATTCTATCTTTTCATTGTTTCTTTGGTTTCTTGAATTGTTGTTGTGGTTTCTTGAACCCTAGAAGCATATTCTAGGCAAAAGCTCCTACCTTTGTTGATTATTTACTATCAAAGTCAAAAAGAAAAAAAGAAGGAAGAAAAAAAAAAGAGAGAAAAAAAATTCGAAATCTTGTGTTATTCAAATAGCAATTCTTTCATATTGTATTGATTTCTTTGGTTCTTGTTCGTAAATCTTGTGTGAACTACTTGATTCAATTGATTGATTGCTACTTACAATCTTTGTTTGTTGGTTGATTGGTCGATTGAAGTTCTCTTAAGAATCGCAAGAAGAAATAGCAGAGAGGAAAAAAGAGTAAGGGGTGAGCTCATAAGAGCAAGAAAAAGCCATTGTTGTGTGATACACGAGAGAAGAGTGATATCCTTTGAGTGAAACACGTATAGGAGTGATGTGAGGAATATTTTTATCTAACTTTGTTTCTTGCAGGAAATTCTTTTTAATGTCTGAATAGGAAATTAAACTGGAAATTGCTGAAGATATTTTCAAGGGGATGCAATAATGCATCGACTAGAGGCATTGGACAAGACAATCCAAACAATGGATGGACGATGTAGACGGGTGGAAAAGAATAGGGAGAAACTGCAAAATCTTACTCAAGGCTTCAAAGGTGTAAATGAGTATTATAAAGAGATGGAAATTGGAATGAAGAGAGCGAGGCAGCTACAATGGATAGATTTCTCAATGGCTTAAATAAAGAGATTTGGAAAGGGATTGTGTCATACTATGATTATCTTGAGGATATGGTACGCATGGCCATCCAAGTTGAAAGAGACTTGAAGAATAGGAAGTCTTCTAAAGTGCAATCTACTAGAGATGAAGACCTCGAAGACCTCAAATGCTTCTTGTGCAAGAAATATGGACATAAAGCTCTTTATTGTCAAACATTGAAGGAAGTGTTCGGCAAGAAAGAAGATGCCTCGACCTTGAGTAAAGGGGAAGGTGAAGAGAAACTTCAAGAGATTGTTGTTAAAGAGCAAGCCCAAGAGACTACTAGTGAAGTAGAGGAAGTTAATGATAAAGACGATGAGGAACAAAAGGAAAGCCTATCTCTTGATAAAGGCGAAGTTTATGAGAAACCTTATGGTGACAAATGAATATATGGAGGGAAAATTAGGACTTCCTTGTATGGGTCTTGCAAACCATGATAAAGGATAATTGTTGAAAGCAAGTGCTGAATTGAAAAATGAAAAAGAGTCTTGAAAAAGAAGAAAAATCTGAGAGTGAAAAAGAATATGAGCAAAAAGAAAAAAGTGAACTTGAAAGGAAAGTGAGAGAAAAGATGAGATTGAGATAAAAGAACTGAGTGAAGAAAAAGTTCACTTAAATGAAAAAGAAAGAGAGAATAAGAGTGCCTTGGTGATGAGCAAAGAAATATTTATTCCTACTTTTAACATTGATTATTCTATTTCTAGTGTTCTTGTGCCTAAATTGTAGACCCAACAAGAGTATGAAATTTTGCCCAAACGATTACATGGTTTTGATGTTTGAAGGTATATTGAAACGATGATGTTTCTCAAGCGTGAACCAATATCTCCAATGGGTGACGCCACAAACAACCCAAGCTAGTTGAACGATAAGTCAAGAGTTCTAAGAAGAACCAAAGAAGATATAGAAACCTCTCAAATCTCAAATTGTATTAAAAAATAATCTAATTAACCTAGTCTTACAATAGCCCTATTTATAATAACAAAAGATACCTAATAACACAAGTTACCTAATCCTTTCTAACAAGTATTAGGAAACTACTAACAATCCTAATAGGAAAAAAAACTACTAAACCTAAATAATAATAAAATATTGATTGGAGAAACATTGGAAATCTCCTAATCAAATAAGGGCTAAAATTAATAAAAACCTAAAATTTAAAAACAATAAATTTGTGGTCAAACAGGTTTGATCGGATGACCAATGTTGAAGTTACTCCCGATTTGCATTCATTTTGTTCCAAATTTTGCCACCAATTTTCCTTTATATAAAACAATGTTTTAATGACTTGATTTCCTTCTTTTGAATGCATTGGAGTCTTTAAATGAAGATCTTCCACAAGTTCTTTGAAGAATCAAATTATCAATTTCCTTCACTCATTTGTCCTCAAACTTATGGTTGAACCTTTAGGAATTCTTGGCTCTCCATAACTTCTAGTGCTTCTTGGATCTCCATCACATTCCCCTCAATCAAACAACTAGCTCAAAACAAGTTCTCTCAATATGCAAATCTTCATCATCTTTTGTTTGATGACAAAGGACTCTCCTAATCATCATGTTCATTTATTCCCCAAAAACACCAACATATGGGTTATGTTCATCCCATTCATTCCCTTCATCATCATTAACAAGATATTCATCATCCAATTTTTCACTACAAGACTCCACAAATCCTCTAACCATATGAATATTTCTTTTATTAGGACATCGAGTAGCATAATGACAATAACCTTGACATTTAAAGCAGTTTTCTCTATAGCTTTGGAAAGGGGTTGTTGAGCTTTGCCTTCGTCCCCTGGAATACTCTTGCTTTCCCTTGTTTATGCTTGACTACCTCCTTCTTTGTGGTTGTCTTTGCCACTCCTTGATCCATCTTAATCCATCAACTTGTAGCCTTGGAAGATGAGTTTCCATAACTTGATGTGCCAAAATTCTTCTTATAGCATGCCTCCAATCTCCACATTCAAGCCATGAAGAAATCTTGCAATGGCTGCCTCTACTTCCTCACCCACAAGGTTGCCATTTCCATCTCTTTGTTATTATAAGCATCTGTACTTTCAACCTTGAGTGAGAGTTTGGAGTTTATGATGAAGATGTTTTGTAATGTTTTGTAACAAACCTTTTTCTTAGGTGCCGCCTCTTCATGTCTTCCCAAGTCTCTATAGGTGGTGCCTCTTGTCTCCTAATTGCAACCACCAAATAATCATTTAAAAAAAGCATAATCCATATACCACACAATGGCTAACATGAGCTTCTACTTCTCAGAAAAAAGATGGCATTCAAAGATTAATCCACTCTTCTTTAATGCTTCCAAAAAAGAGAGAGAAGAAGATAGGTTGAGAGTAGTTGTTGTAGGTCTGTTAAGAAAACCCTGTTTATCATGTCTACAGAAAGATCTTCGAATATTTCTGAACTTGTTCAAATCTCTACCTCTTTAGCTTTACCTAAAAAACCATTGCATAAAGAGTCTACCCAGCTTGTAGAGTATAGTACTATTCGTGAGTCTGCTACTGTAGAGGAATCCATACCTTATATTATTAGTCCATATAATGTGTACAAAAAGAGCGGAAGTTTCCCTTCTGGAATTACCTCTATCAAACACCTGTTGAAGTCTACTACTCCCAGAACAAAAGAATATGTTCAGTCCTCAAAGCTGAACAATTGTGATATACCTTACTCCCAGAAGGAACAGTACATCACCCTCAATATTCTCCTGGAGCTAATTCAACAGTGGAAGACTGAAGGTTTCTCACACCTTCACCTTGGAGCTATCAGATTGGTACTCTCGTACCAAGGAAGACCAGGACTACCAGTCATAGCCAGAATCGCACTCTTGGATTCTAGGATGTTGGCGTATGAGCATGCTGTCATTGGAACTGTCCTGACCACTCTAAATTCAGGAAGTGTAATCCTTACACTATTCCCTAATTATGCCATATCTCTGAATGACCCGAACCTGCCAACAGCGATAAAAGTGCAACTGCAACTGACAGGAGTCACTCAGACAACCTCAGCCATCATGGCCACTCTTCATCATCAGATGGTGTACAGACTGCAAAATCACTCCCTATACCTTCAAAATAGGGAAGGATTATCATCTACACCCATGGTCCTTGCTAACGCTAACACAGAGGTCCCCACTCTCATTGAAATCCCTAAACAGATTTCCAGAGCTGATCTTCAAAGGCTTATGCCTACTGATTGGATCACTAACTATGAAAGAATTCACACTCCTCAAGAGCCTATCCAGGCTGCCAATCCATCCTTCAAGAGACAGGCAGATGGAAGAGTAAAAATCACTTTTACTCCTGCCACAATTGAAGAACCTCCATCAACATCATACACACAGTTGTTGATCTCTTCTTATGACAACAAGGAAAGGAGATGGCAAGAAAAGGTGCCGAACTCCCACTTCTACCATGATGCCAGAAGTATTTCCACCGACAAGATCAATGGACACTTCCTTTGGGATGTCCCTGGTTCTGGCATGTGTGATGATGACTGCTCCTGTGATGAATACAATCTTGAAAACTATGAGGACGTAGAAGAGCAAAGGAGAAGGCTTCGCAGAGAAAGAAGACAAGCCAGAAAGAAAGGCTGTCAACTCAGAATTGTCTATCCAGACGATTCAGATGATGATGAGGATCCACTAACACAAACTGTTTTGCCCACAGCACCTGTTCCTACAAGAAGAACCTTTCCTTCTTGTAAGAATATTTTGAGAAATAAGACTTCTCAAATGATTCCGGCCTCAACACCAATTCCATGCATGATGTTCAACTATCCAGATGACTTTCCACCTTTGAAGAGACAGGTTGACCCAGCAACCAACATCATCTCCAGTCCATTTGTGGAATCAAAAGGAGTAGACAACTTGGGAAGACCTCTTCCAACACAAAAATCAGAAGAGGTATTGAATTGGCAAACTAACAAAGCCAAAGCTCAGAACAACTATCTCACAAGGATAGATTCCAAGATTGATCACGTCTCCACAGAAGTCCAGGAGATAAGGAAGAAAGTTGACCCACTGTAACAACTGATGAATCGCATTGAACAAAGAGTCAAACAGCTTGACTATGAGTTGAGACAAATGATTGAGCACAGATACTCTGGCCCAGAATTCTATGC
>JAWZTD010022659.1:0-16104 GCA_035221335.1 Echites panduratus
CAATTTCTTGGTCAGATTTTTCCTTAGATACATCTGATTACTGACTGTGAAGAGACATTCCTGTACAAATAGTACTAGCCTACAAAAAGCACAATAAGCTATATCAATTATTGAAAGCAACAAGTATAAACTTATGTTCTATAGATGCTTCTTACCATGATACTAACAACAGGAAGTAGGTTTGCAAAACCTTGATTTCCCAAGCTAGCAAGAATTGCAACATCATCCATCATGCTATTTTTTTACACCCGAAATTTGCAAAATTTGATAAAGTTTGAAGTAAAGTATATAAGTTCCTCAACTGTATGAGCAGGAGTTTGCTGGTTTTCTTTTGGAATTATAACCACTTTTATTCCTTCAGAAACCTCAACATTTTGTTCCTTGCTGGTATAAACTTCTTCAGCAACTTTTTTGTCATCCGTTCTATCAATTACTACAACAGGAATTGGAAGACCTGCATTACATTCTCTGCTTTCAATTTCTTCAATGACACCTGGTTTTTTATTCACATCGATATCAACATTTCTTGAATGTTCAGAAACCTGATATTCAGGTTCTGATTCCATCCCAAATGTTGCTTCCAATGCTGCCACTTCACGATCCAGATTTTGATCTCCTATTTCTTTTGGTACATCTTCAGCAGCATCTAGATCTCCAAGACTGTAAGTCTTCATAAATATTTCTTCGGTATGTTTTGAAGTCCCAGCTTCTTCTATCATCACATTAATATGCCAATCAGAAGGGATTAGTTCTCCTGAAGGGGATCTGATTTTCAAAGGCACAATATCTAGAATGGGTTTGAAAATTTGACTGGCAAATGATTTTGAAGATATTAGAGAGATTGTAGTTGCAATCATCAATCTGCCTCTTTTTCTGCTATGAATTAGTGGCACATCAGAAGAAACAGATTCTTCAGGACTTGGCATCATCTCTACTTCAGGAGCAGAAACTCTGGTATCTCTTGTCCTTTCCTTTGTTTGTTTAGGAGGGGAGGCAATAAGACTAGTAGTAACAACAGCTGCTGTAGTTGGTAAAACTTGAATAGCAACACTAACATTCTTCTTATAGAATTCTTCCAACTTGATATCTGCAACATCAAGAATTCAAAATATTAAAGTTACATCAAAATTAAATTCTGAACCATGAACAATCAAAAATACATAAATATAGCAGCAAATTCCAAAGTACAATCCAAAATAAACTTACTCAGGAGTAGATTAGGACTCAGTTGAGTGAAGGGACTCACTCCAGCCCATCCCAGAATGGACTCATTCCAAGGTTTTTCCCGGAGCTCCAGTTGTCCCAGGTGACTCTTCAACTTGGTCGAATAAATTTTTGGAATCAAATCGTCAACAGGATTTTCATGGAACAGATGGGTAAGTGTCTGACTGGAAACATTATGTGTGCTTCAGGTGCTTCGGTACTACAATGAACTAATAGAAACTTGTCTTTCCATTCTTTGTTAGAGTTGGGATACTTTTAAAGAATTTCAATTTTTGTTTTATTACAAAAAACCACTGCTTTAAGTGCAAGTGGTGAAGGAAATGTAGAAGAAATACCTAAATAATTCTAGATAACAAGGAACTCTAACCCTACATCATACCAGAATAAGCCTAATAATCATCCTGATGGCATTTGACCCTAACCATGGTGGAATAGACCAAAATTTCAAGATATCTACTATTAAAGGATGAAAAGGAAACATCAAACCTGATTTCAATCCAATTTCATGGACAAAAATTTCTGATTTCTCAGTATCTTGAATCAGTACTGTTGACTTGTTTGGGATTGAGAGTGCATAACCCTTTGAGATATGGTATTTGCGAACACTTTAGTGAAGTTTGGCCTCAGGAAAGGTTGATTTGGTGAATGCCACACAGAAGCCGTTCTTGTCAAAATCAGAAAAGTCCACGTAATGATTCTCTATGACTTCTCGAGGAGCTAAGTACTGTTCTTCTGAAAAATTTCCAGCTTTAACAATTGAAGAACTTGATATCTTTCTGGGAGCCATTAGAAACTACAAGAAAGAATGGAACTTCCGCTGTTGGCTGAGAAATTTGCAATAGGGTTTGCAAAATTGAATCATCAGATGCAGTAAACGGTGAGATAGAAATTGTTTAAAAAGGAGTATGTATATTCATTTGAGAAATTTGAAGCGCCACAAGTCAAAACTTCTCGGGCGAAGCAAAAAAATTCCAATCCTTATAATTAATTCTGGTCGTTTGAAGACCTTCAATAGTCATCACTCAACAGTTGTTTATATATATATATATATATATATATAGAAAAAGTGTTAATATAAAATATTAGCACTCTTTTAGGAGATTATATGATATTTAAAATATCCATTTCTCCAAACCATATGTAAAACCCAATATGATCTAAAAACCTGACAGAACTAAAAACCCGATAGGGTCAACAAACCCGATGCAGATTAGAAACCTGCAGAAGGCAAAAAACCAGATAGGGATCTATAAGCAGAAGGGATCTTCTTATTTGATTAACATTGTTTAATCAATCCAAGAAGAGTTATAACTTAATAATTGAGTGCTTAATCAACAATGAGTTAATTGATTAATTGCTCAATTCAATTTTCCAAACTTATTCGTATCAAACATGTAACAGTCAAGGAATTTAATCCTTTTACTGGAATTTTTCTTCTTCTTGTTGTTTCCTTCTTCCTTCCTTTCAGGAAGAAAAAGAAGTGAATTTTCATTAAAACAAAAACTATTAACTGAAGAAGGAGAAGAGCAAAATAAAATGAGAATACCTCCATGATGAAGTATTATTATTGGTTGCCTTCCTCAAGAACAAAATGAAATTTCATGAACCAATTCAAGAGGAAATTCTTCTCTATCACATTCTTCTTTCAACTTTTTTCCAGAATGAAAACTTTATTACAGAATCTATTTCCTCCATTTGCTCTTCTTCTTTTTCAACACCATACTACTTGTTCTTTTCCTTCCTCAACAAACTTTTTTAACAACAAACTACTTCTGTTCCCACAAATTTCTTCCTAATAACATATATATCTCATATGATAGAGACACCACACAAACCGAGTAACTTATGAAAAAAAAAATTTTCATATCAACTTTGTAATTATAAACATCTTCACCCAACACTAAACTTATCTTTAGGGTTTCCAAACTAGATAAAATTTAATCTTCTAGAAAACCATGAATGACAGTTTAATCTTTTTTTTGAAAATTAATATTATCTGCATTAACCAAGAAGAAGACGGAACAAACCAACCTGTTGAAATTCCTTGTTCATTATCTCTGCTATATAAACAAGTTATTCACAAAATACAACCCACAAACCTTTCCAAAAAAAATTACACACCGAAGAAAGATGAACAGAACACCCGAAAATTCCAACAACACCACCTCACCTTTGTCACTTTCCCCATGACCCAGCAATCACAACCCTCCTCCTCTGCCACCTTCTCCAGCAGCTCTGAAAAACAAGCTGGAGAAATCTCAAGCAAACATGTTGAAACAAAGAAGAGAAGTAATTGAGCTATTTAGTAGTATAATGCTAGACGAGAGTGCTATGTATCTACAAAAGATGCTTCTCCATGAGTTACAAGTACAAATTCTCTTCGACATCTTTCTCAACATAAACAGACCGGTAATGGATGATGAGTCCAGCATAATCCTCGTATCGTCAGACAGTTCCACCTGACAGCAATTCTTCCCTCTTTTATGTTTTTTTTCTTTAACAATTTTTAGTATTGACGTTTGTTAACTTTTTTAATTTTTTTTTTTTATTGTTCTTCTTTTCTTAACTTTTGTTTTTTTCATTTTTAAGGCTTTATATATAAATATTTTTTTTAAATATCTTTGTAGCATTCTTTTATTATTATTATTATTTCTTCTTTACATACGCGTACAGGGCATCGCCAGGTCAGCAACACCTAGTATATAAAAATGTGATGCAGAAAATTGGAGAGTCTTATCTCAAGTGTAAAGATGCATTTGGATGATGTTTAAAATTAGTAAATTTTTTTTTTTTGACTTACAGAATCTACTTTTAAACTCATGATGACTCTTGGAAATTTGAATATATTTGATTTGGTAGAGCTTGGACCCTATTAGTTTCTGCTTTGCTTTAGTTAGAAAATTGAAAAATCAGAAATTACAATAGTTGCTTTGCTTCGTTTTGAAGAATTTTGGCAACCCATACAAGTGCACTGACGGTATATATGGATCGGTTTGCTATATATGGTTGGTGGACGCATTACAACACTTATCTGCTGCTAAAAGATACCAATTTTTCCTCATTTTTTTTAAATTTTAATTTTTCATCACCTTTGAGGTGGGAAACAAATCCATTTCTTAATTAATAAATATATGAATAGAATGAAAATTGCTAAAAGAATGGATAGAATTTGAAGAAATAGTCAAATTTGTCAATGCTACCTTAGTAGCCTCTATCTATGAATGATCTTGAAATATTTCCATTGGCGATTCACGGCCCCTGAAAAAATGTCTACAATTAACTTTGCATCCTTTTGTACAACAACAGCATACCTATTTAGTCCAATGCAAAATGAAAGCCCCTCTATTAATTCAGCCTCCACATTTGACACAACACTAATTTGGTAAGAGAAAGCGCCCAGAAAATTCCCTCTACCATTCCGTAAAGCTCCACCAATGGCAGCCTTGCCTCTCCTGGATTGTTTTTGGAAGCTCCATCAATGTTTAGCACTATGGAATCAGCATATTCTTCTTGCCACCAGAGAATACTCTGCAATACAAATCTGTTGCCACCAAAAGATTCTGTTCAGGGAAGGTGTACATTATGAGCCACCCAATTCTATAAAGATGCCAACTGATTTTGCTGATGATAATGCCACTACTACTTTGTGCATCATCATTCATGAAGCTACACCTAGCCACGTGATGCGATGTTGCTGGAAATATGGTTATGTCTCATCCAAATGATTCAGACCACCTTTAGAGGATTCGGGAGCTGATTGGATTATTTAAAAGTCTTTGGGTGATGATGATAGATTTTGTTGAGGTCTGATCTTTTTTTTTTTTGGCTGAATAAGGGTCCTATAAAACAGAGGAATTAGAATGAAATTGGGGTGATCACAATTTTACTCCGATGCTTAAGTCAATAACTGTATTGAACTAAATTGGAAAAGTAATTTTAAAAAGCAGATAAGAGCATTACCTTATTTGGAGGGATATAGTTATATTTATAGACTGCCATGACTAATCCCTTAGTGGAGCACTAAGGGGTGTAACTTATCGATGTGGGATTTGTTGAACTGTAATGACTCTGTATAAGTCTTAAACAAGTCATAATAGATGGCCATTTACTTGTGATTAAGCAAGTCATTTTTTAGTCATTTACTTGTGGAAGAATAGGCCAAAGTTGTGTATAATTGTTTTTAAGTATATATCATAATCTGATCATGATAATGATGGAATAGGCCAAAGACGGTCGAAATTTTAATAATTAATATTATAACTGCAAGTTGGACACACTTATTCTCTTTCTTATTAAATGCTTGTTCCATCACTTGACAGTTATTGAGATTGGTGTAAATCTAGCGATTAGATTCAAATTGCACCTTTTGGCGGTTACGTTTCTCGAAACCAAAAAGGACAAAAATAAGGTTTCTGCCAAACATCCTTTACCATTTGCATATTTTGCTTTTGAGAACAGTTCAAGAGTAGAGAAAAAAAAATCTTGCAACAGCGAAAATTTTATTATAGCATAATAGTACAATCTTTAATTACCAAAAATGTGTTTGGTAATATTGTGGTGTTCAAAGGTGAAGGTTTTTTTGGCATTTCTGGGATATTATTAGTAATTTTTCTTTTATTTTACAGCATTGTTCGTGTTCTTGAAGATTTTATATCAATGGCTTCTGACAAAGGTATTTTGATCTTTCTTTGTCTTTTGTTTTTTAGAATTTCATTTGTTAGAATGTCTAGGAGTGAGACAATGTCTGAGGATCAGGAGTTAGGTGTGGGCTCAATAGAGAGGATGTTCGCTGTGATGGAGAGTGAGAATGTAGTGAACAAAGAGGAAAGAGGAGAAGAAGAGAACTCCTATTCACCAGAGGTAAAATCAGTGAGTGAAGCAGAGAAAGTGATTAGGATCAAGGATATTCAAGAGGGTGGAAGACCTGTTAGTACTATTTACCAGTTTGGGGAATTAATTATTGACCTTCCCTATGTGAATGAGAGTTTAATAAGGATCGGGGTGGACTATCGGCCACCAATAAGTGTTTGTGCTGAAGAGCATAAGGACATGACAGATCCTGTATTTGATGATGGAGAAAATGCAGGTGCGTCTCAATATCAGAGCACCGAGTGTAAATTTAGCAATGCACGGGGAATAAGAGAAGCTTTTGACTTGCCCAATGACTGTGATTTAAGGATCAGTGGTGTGAATACTAGTATTAGGATGCCACCAGAGGGTTTTCAAACTACTCATTTGGCGCATTTCAAAGCAGGTTTAAGAGTGCCTAGTCATCCTATATTTGTAGATATCATGACATTTTTTGAGTTTCAATTAGGGCAATTGAATCCTAATGTGATTCAGGAAACTATTACCTTTATACTAATGTGCCCACCATGTGGAGTGAGGATCAGTTTAGCATTATGGAGGAGATGTTTCATGTTATGTCAGAAATATAAATCCGAAGAAGGACGTGGGTTTATCTAGGCTCAAAAGAAATCGTCCGGAATGACAATCTTACAAGGACCAATCTCAATCCATAATTGGAAGCAAGATTATATTTATATGAAACATTCAAGTTTGTCAGGAATTACCTTAGACTGGAATGAAGCAAAATCGGTGAATAATAAGAATCCTATTTTAGAGGGGTAGATTCTAGTGATTATTTGAAGTTGGAAAATTTTGGTTTTATGTTCAAATGCTATGCGAACTGGCCAGATAGGTTGTTGAAAGTAGGAGGGTTGATGGATTTGCAAGAATTTAATCTGGTTGAATTATGTATGTTTGAAATTGTCTTTTAGTGTCTTGTTGATAATTAAAAATTGTTATACTAATGTATATTTTGTTTTTGTTTGTAGAAACGGAACTTGGAAAGAATCTGCCCTCAAAATTGGGAGCCAAGAAGAAAGCATCGGGTATGGTGCCTAATTACCAAGTTGTTCATGAGGTTCCAATTAAAAGTTGCAGCTTTATCATAGGTAAAAATAATATATTTTATATCAATGGTATGTTTGCAGAAAAGAAAGGAAAAGCAGTCGAGCCTGTAGTAGCTACTATAGATAGAGGAATGGAGAAAGTAGCTGGTGCAAAAAAGGCACCGAAAACAAAGAATACCTGCTACTAAAAAAGATGGGGGTGGAAAATTGATGCAATCATCAATTAGTGCTGGAGAGAAAATGATACATCAAACTGCATGGATTGAGGGTTTGGCTTCAAACTTAAAAAGAAAAAAGCAGATGGTGGAGAAGCGGCCAACCAAAAAAAGGTAAGGGAGTTATCAGGGGACCGAGGGATGTGTCAGGGGAGGATGAGAGAATCCGTTGCACATTCTGGGGTGGTCCCTAAAAGAAAAGGATTGTCTGTGCACTAAGAAAAGTCAAAAGATTTTTTTTAAGCATGCGTTCACCAATGTTGAAGTGAGGTATTCGGCAAACAGGAAATTGGTGAAGATGATGAAAGATTGGTATCTACAAAACATGCAGGTAAAATTTTGTTTATTATAGACCAAAGAAGTTTATTTTTGCATAGTATTAACAAAGTTTGTCTTTGTGTAGACAATCACAACAAACTTTAAAGTATTCAAGAGATTAGAATAATCAGCTTTTGAGATAGCCTTTATAGAGAAAGAAAGTGAAAATAAAGGTAAAGAAATTGTGGCCAATGATGGAAAAATTTCGGACTTGTTGGCCGAAAATAAAAGACAAGAAGAGATGATAGTAGAATTAAATAAAAGGAGAGAGGATTTGGAAGGTAGATTAGATGAGGAGATGCGATTTAGTAGAGACTAGCAAAGGACTAAAGTAGCAGTAAAGGCATGACAAGAAGATATAAGAAGATGAAAATGGCAATCTACTGGAAGCCATTCAAAGCCAAGTACTAAATGAATTCTGGAAATCAGAAAGATGCAAAAGGCTTTGGGACTGGGTTGCTTACAACGCTTCCAATTAATTATTGAAGATATGAAAGCGCAAGGCTTACAAGATTATAGACCATCGGCTGGCATCTCTGAAGTATTATGATCTGAGAATTCATATCCGGCTCCATGGGATGAAGCTTTCAATTTAGATGAGATGTCCAAAGAATATCTGTCTAAGTCTGAAGGATCAGATAAAGAAATTGAAGAGGATGAACAAAATGAAGATCCAAGCCAAGAACAGATAGAAGATGACAAAGAAGCCGATGTTCCGGATGTTGATGCAGCAAGCGTTGATATGGAAAAGATTCCAGAGGATCAGCCAAATGAGCCTGTGCCAGCTCCTTTGCCAGATAATACTGAAAATCTTGAAGAATCGTCATCTATACCCTCGGTGTAAATTGTTGATGTAATAAAAATATTTAAGTCACTATTTTGTGTAATGGATGATTGTAATGGATAATTGTGTATTTTTGTTTATATTTTGTGCAATTTAATATAGTATAAATCCCAATAGGTATTATATGAATTTGAAGCTTTATTTAAAGAAGTGTATGAGAAAAATTAAATAAGTGATAACATCAGTATGTCATTACTGAAAGAAAGTGAATACAAAATGACGTACAAATTTATATTGTTTGTATGAATTTGTACAAGTGTATGAACTATTGTTGGATCAAATACAATGAGGATCATCTTAAAACAGAAAAGGAATGGTGTAACTACAAAGAAAATTAAAGAAAAAATTTCCTTAGGTTCATAGCATTCCAGGTACAAGCGACTTCATTGCCATCCATGTCTTTTAGCCGATAGCTGCCATTATGATTGTCCTTAGCAATTATATATGGTCCTTCCCAGGTTTGATCAAGCCTTCTGGTTGAGTCTTGTCTGCTAACTTCATTTTGCCAAGTCGCCAACCATCAAAGGATTTGGCCGAACCTTTTTGCTATAATAGCTGGTGAACTTCTTTTTATAAGTCAATTCTCGAACAGATGTTCGGTGGAGCACTTCATCAAGGAGGATCAAATTTTCAGTTAATTTCTGGTCATTCCATTGAGCATTGAAGAGGTCAATTCCTGTTGAGGAACTTCCAACTTCAATAGGGAGCATTACATCTGTTCCAAAACAAAGGTTAAAGGGAGATTCTTTGGTACAGATATTAGGGGTAGTACGATAAGACCATAAAACATTAGAAATTTAATTTACCCATTTGCTTTTGGCCTAATCTAAAATTTTCTTTAAACCTTGAAGAATAATTCTATTTGTTACTTCAGTTAGATCATTAGTTTGAGGATGTGCAACAGAAGTGAACTGATTATCTATGTGAAGTTGTTGGAAAAATTCAGTGAATTCTTTAGATTCGAATTGTTTCCCATTATCTGTGATGAGAATAGTTCGAATACCATAACAGGTAATAATTTCTTCCCAAAAGAAATCTTTTACCTTTTTTTAGGTAATGGAAGCTAATGTCCGGGCCTCTATCCATTTGGTGAAATGATCAATTGCTACAACAAGGAATTCTGGGCCTCCAGATGCTTTTGGAAAAAGGCCTAGCAGATCTATTCCCCATTGATAAAAAGGGATTGAGCAGCTCATAGAATGTAATTCGGTCTTAGGAAGATGGTGAACATTGTCATGTAATTGACATTTTTTGCAAGTACGAACAAGCTCTCGGGAGTCATGATCCATGATAGGCCAAAAATATCTTGCACGCATTATTTTCCTAGTTAGGGATCGGCTGCCAATATGCGAACTACATATACCTTCATGTATTTCTCCGAGAATGTAACTTCCTTCATCAGGAGATACACATTTTAAGAGTAGCTAGGAAAATGCTCTACGGTATAATTGATTATTCATAATGACATACCGAGAGGATGAACTTCGAATTTTGAGTGGATCAAATTTGTCTTTTGGTAAGGTACCATCAGTGATGTACTAAAAAATGGGAGTAATCCAAGATGAAGCAGCATCGCAAAGAAAATAGAAATATAATCAATAGTTTTCTTTTGTAACGGCTAGATCCAAAGACTATCCAAATAAGTTCCAAACTGAACTTTGGATAAAAAAACACCTTCAAAATTTTGTGTACGAGGGACATGCCCAACTTGTAGGTAGTCAAAATTTGAAAAATGTCTATGAACGAGATCAATATATTTTTTGCATGTTATCTTCTCTGGCTTCATACTCACCATTGACATATACAACTAAGAGTTGAGAATAGGTTCGTACAATTAGATTTTTTAGATGAAGGCTTTTGGCCACTCGAAGACCGGCTAGGAAAGCTTCATGCTCATATTCATTATTACTGATTGAAAAATCATATTTTAAAGTGTATGTGAATCTGGTACCTTCAAGGTTAAGCAAATGAAGCCAGCACCTTTAGCCGATCTGTCTGTATTTAAGATCCAACAATCTTGTAATGGAGGAGTTGATGTATCAAGTAATAAATAATTTTGGGAGGATCTTCGAAGGGTGCATTCTAAAATGAAATCAGCCAGAATTTAACCTTTTACTGTTCTTCTAGGAAGATAATGGATATCAAACTCTAAGAGTTCAATAGCCCACTTCATCACTCGACCAGCAATGCCTGGCTTGTGCAAAATTTGCTTGATAGAGGCATTAGTAAGTAAGTGAATAGTATGAGATTGAAAGTATGGCTTTAGCTTTCTTGCGTTAATGACTAATGCTGAAATATGTTTTTCCAAGGGTGAGTATCGGGACTCAGGACCTTGTAGAACATGACTCACATAATAAATTGGTTTTATATTTGAACCCCGCAGAAGCGAACTTATTGTGAATTGTGAGATTGATATTTATAGTTGGAGAGTTTCACCTGTTTTTGGTGACACTATGATTGGTGGAGATTATAGAGCATTTTTAAGCTTTTGAAAAACATCTTCACAAGCAGGGGTCCATTGATGATGCTTGGAATTTTTGATTACCTGGTAAAATGGTAGAGACTTTTCTCCTGATGTTGACAAAATCTATTCAAAGCAGCAATCCGTCCAGTTAGGCGTTGAACCTCAATGATGTTTGATGGAGATTTCATGTTAAGTAAAGCTTGTATCTTGGAAGGATTTGCTTCGATGCCTCTTCTAGAAACGATGTACCCAAAAAATTTACATGCCTCCACTCCAAAGGAAAACTTTTTTGGATTCATCTTGAGTCCATATTTGAACATTGTCTGAAAAGATTCTTCAAGATCAGCCAAAAAATTATCATGTGTTCTTGATTTAATGAGGATATTATCAACATAAGCTTCCACATTTCTTCCAAGCTGTAGTGCAATCATATGGTTGACCATGTCTTGGAAATCAACACCTTCATTTTTAAGACCAAATGGCATCCTGGTATAACGAAATAAACCTTTGGAAGTAGTGAATAAAATTTTATCTTCGTCTTGAACTACCATTTGTATCTGATGATATGCATTATGTGCATTAAAAAAGAAGAGGAGTGAGTATCCAGCAATAGCATCTACCAAGTGATCAGTTTTAGGCATGGGAAATGGCTTTTTGAGGATGATCAGATTCAAAGAAGTGAAATCGATGCACATTCTTCAAGTACCATCAGGTTTGGGTACAACAACTAGATTTGCTACCCATTTAGGACATAGGACTCTGCAGATAAATGCCAGCTTGTAACAAATTAGAGACTTCATCTTGAATTGCCTTTTATTTGAAGAACCGTTCTTTTGAATGACCGGTGGGTAATTGTCAGGGATGCCAAGTCGATGCTCTGCAAAATTTCTTGGAACTACTCCAAATATTGTGTTGACCAAGCAAAGATGTGCTGATATTTTTCAAGTAGATCCAAAAGGGCATGTTTAAGACGAACTGGGACACTCTTGTCGATGGTGATTATTCTCTCTGGATATTTAGCTGATAAATAGAATTCTTCTAAACCACCAATAGGAGTTACCCTATCTTCAACTTCAGGAGGATCGGCCAAAGATGATTCCATAGGGTTTTTCATTTTAGGATTTAGCACTACTTTGGAAAATTCCATTTTGTACCAAGTATGAGCAGATTGAATGTCACTAATAATCTCAATAAAACAGGCTGAGTTTGGGAAAATAAGCTTATTGGCAAATGTGCTTACATGAACTTGCATAAGATTTAACTCAGGTCTTCCCCAAACGATATTGTAGCTTGAAGGAGAATCAACCATAATAAATTCAGCATGTTATGTAACAAAATGAGCAGGAGATCCCCCACTGAACAGGTAATGTTCAAGTGTCAAGTGGATAAATAGTGTCTCCAGAGAAACCAACCAACAGGATGTGAGAGGTTTAATATCTTCATCCTTCAAACCGATCTTGGGGTAAGCATCATAATGTAAGATATTGGGGGAGCCTCCAGTATCGACCAAGATGCATTTGACCAAAGCAGTCAGTAATAAGTAAAGAAATAACTAATGGAACATCATCATTGACAATCTTGGAAGGTTCATCTTTCAACTTCTTTTGGGGTTGGACTTACATTGTTGAGTGAACACCAGTGATGACATCTATGAGTTTGGGAGGAATCTAGTTATGTGAACGAGCTGGCAATGGGTTTTTGTTTTAACAAGGCCGATAAGTTTCAATTGACCACGTTTAATTGCAAACTCAATTTCTTTTTTCAATTGTTGACATTCCTTGGTAGTGTGACCTAGGTCTTTATGGTACATGTAGTATCTACTTTGATCATGTTTTACCAACAGGGATTGAATGGGATTTGGAGGATTCAAAATTCCCAAATCTTGTACTTGTTGAAGAATCATAGTAGGTGGTGCATTGAGAGTGGTGAAAGTGGGGTTAGTTTTTGGTGGATATGGACTAGAGAAAGATCGTAACTTGTCATTTTATTACTAGAGAAAGATAGTGTGTGGGCAAGCTAACAGAAAATCTTCCCATTACTGTGAATCTTTCAACATTGCTCCTTTGATGTGACAATATTCGCTCATTATTACTACATTCATATTACATCCATTATTCATCATTTTTGGTAAATTAAAGACTCCAAAATATAATTATGTTACTTAAAAAATGTCATTGAATCTTCCTTTTTGGAGGAGCGGCTATCAGCAGCTTGTTTAGCAAAAGCTTCCAATTCCTCTTGTCGGGTATTTCTTTTAGAAGTAGAAGAAGATTCAATGCGAATTAATTTGTAGACTTTGTGCATCAACTCAGAACTGGAGCTAGGAGGATTGGCATAAATCTTGTCATGATTGCGTCTAGGTTTCAAGCCACTATAGAAGGCTTCCACATAAACGGGTTCCATACAATTAACAACAGTTTGGGTTGCCATATTGAACCTGTTCCAGTAATCATTCAAAGACTCATCTTTTCTCTGACGAAGATTTAAAAGATGAGATTGATGCTGAAGTTGGACTGTATTCCTAGCATATTGATTCCTAAATAACTCTTTGATGTGATCAAAGGAATCAATTGAATTTGGAGGTAACCCAAAATACCATTCTAAAGCTTTACCTTCCAATGTAGTTGAGAATACTCAGCATAATAGAACATGATCAGGATCATAAAAGGTCATAAAAGAACTTCTCTAATTGAGGGAGCTTGAATGCATCAGTTAGAGGGCAGCCATCAACTGGTTGTAATAAATCTTGATCATATTTGAGGAGTCGAGACATGATCTTTTTCACTTGTTGTTCTAATGCATTAACTTTATTAGTGAGAGCAGGAGTGTGAGTGCTGGTTAGTGGAATGGGGATATTGTCCTTGGGTGGTTGGACAACATGAGGTGAGGTTTCTGCTGCATGAGAAGAAGGTGGGTATTTTGGAAGAAGAGGAGCTTTCTTCTTGTCATAATTGAGATTAGATTGTACCTCTTCAGGATCGTATGGAGGAGGTGGCACTTTATGGCTTGAGGAAAGGGCTGGAGGAGGTGGAGGATTATCAAGATAATTTGTTTGAAGAAAGTGCTGGAAGCTTCATGATGGTCAATGGTGAGACGCATCTTGTCCATATCAGTGAGGGGTTTCACTTACACCATGGAGAGTTAGAAAGCATTAACAGATTAAAGGTGCTTTCTCCCATGGATTGTATTTGAGAAGTGGATTTACTAGATAGGCCAGGACTACTAAGAGTAATCGGCCTTAAAGGATCTTTAAACTTCGGGATTGAAGACGAAGGAGGAGGAAGAGGATCGGCTGTCTGAGGAGGAATAGAAGGGCAACGATTCTTTGTAAGTGGAGTAGTGGGAGATTTGTCCATAATGAAAAGATGTTTGAGAAGGAAGGGTATGTAAGTTCTAAATGGCCGAAAGTTGGCCCCAATATGATGATGCTATATTTTGTTGAGGGGTGATATGTTATTTTTAGCTGAATAAAGGTCCTGTAAAATAAAGGAATTAGAATGAAATTTGGGTGATCAAAATTTCAGTCCAATGCTTAAGTCAATAACTGTATTGAACTAGATTTGAAAGTAATTTTAAGAAGCAGATAAGCGCATTACCTTATTTGGAGGGGTGTAGTTATATTTATAGACTACCATGACTAATCCCTTAGCGGAGCACTTAGGGGTGTAACTTATCGATGTATGATTTGTTGAACTGTAATGATTTTGTATAAGTCTCAAACAAGCCATATTAGATGGCCTTTTACTTGTCATTAAGCAAGTCATTTGATGTAAATTAATGTATCTTTGCAAAGCTTGTGGAATAAGAATCAATTCCACGTATAATATTTATGAAAAGAATAATGTAGTTGTTTAGAAATTGGGTGTAAATACTCCAAAGTATATCATTGGGGATTTGCACAAGAAGCAAGAGAGGATGGAGTTCCTCAAAGGCTCTCCGATGATCAAGTCAATAAAGGAAAGAAGTGAAATTGTAGACAGATAAGATCTTGTAGAGACTAGAAGATACGTTGCAAATGATTTCGTTTTGAATGTCTACAATAAAATAATTATGGAGGGAACTTGGTGGAGAAGTCAAATTAAAATTCTTAAATAATTGCAAGATTAATAATAATATTTGTTAATATATATATATTAAATTGTGTATTATTAGGGCCATGGCCCGAACACTCTTTTTGAATAATAAAATAATAGAAAATATTTGAACGAAAACTCTCATTCGAGCAAACAAAATTCAAGAATGATTGCATTATCATTAAATAATCATTTTAATATTTTCCTTTTAGGATTTTGGCATTAAAATCATTAAGAAAAGAAAATGTATATATGCATTTTACAATTCTAAAAAATGAATAAAAATCATAATTGAATCATTAGAGCCATGGCCCGAACATTCTTTCTTGATGCATAGTTCCATTTAATTGAATTTGAAAAGGCAAATTATATTTACCATTCAGTTTTTTTAGAAAAACAAAATGTCTTTTCAGTTGCTTTGATGTGACATTTGTGTCAAGAAAATATATAGAATATTGGCACATCATCAGATCAAACGATTGAAATTCATTCTCGCTTTTTTATAGGTTTATATGAGATATAAACGCTAAATTTTATTGCGAAAGAAATACTTTTGCATACCTTTCATAGTTTTTAAAGATATTTATGAGACTTTTTGCTATGAACAGAAAACTTCATTGATCCAGTTTCTTCAATTTTCATGTTAGGGTGAATTACTCATTTAGTACTCAAAGTTTTTTGGAATTGGCAAATTTTCAAATTTTGAGTTTTTTTCAACGAATTTAATATCTTAAGGTTTTACGAGCTACCAATTTAGTACTTTAAGTCAACTCGTAAAGGAAGAGAGTTAAAATTGTTGTTATTTTTGTCTTTTCCTTTTACACCAACAGTAATCAATAGGGTGAATTACCTATTTAGTACCTAAAGATTTTCAAATTTGCAAATTCTCGAACCCCTTTTTTTTTTTATAAAATTTAATACCTAAACATTTTACGTGCTACCAATTTTGTGCCTCTGTCAATTTCTAAAGGAAGAGACTTAAATTTGGGGATATTTTTGTCTTTTCCTTAAATGATTCCAGGTTTCTCACCTATTTCAATGTCTGTCGATC
>JAWZTD010022679.1:0-17726 GCA_035221335.1 Echites panduratus
AGTGCTCTTCTTTGGAAAATGGCCTCAAAATCAATGAATTCTTCTCTTCCTTGAATGAAGATCATCAATGCTTGTCTAAACTTTGAAGCCCTTGATCTTGTGATAGGTCCACTTGGTATTTTTGGACATGGGTCTCCATTAACTGTTCAGAGAACTTATTAGCTTACAACGGAACAAACAAAGTACAAGATTAAAGATGCACACTCCCTTTTGCACACACAGAGTTCACCAGGAAATAACTCTAACACCAATATTGCTTGAAAACAACATTTTTCTCCGCTAAGAAAGATGACAATTGAAATAGGTGAAGCACTAAACTTGATTCAGCTATTAAATAAAGAGTAAAAAAATATTTGGTTTAGAGTACCCCTTGAAGTACACGTCCCATCACTTACTCTTTCCATTCACTCAAAAGCGCACACAAGCGCTCTTACCCACTTATCAAACGAGATTATTTACCTTACCCAAAAATTGATAATCATTAAATTACACTCTCCCATATCACATTCTCCCACAACACTCTCTCAATTCCAACTTCCATTTACACAAAAATATTTATTTACATGCAACTCTTCGTCTTTCAACTGCCATACTATCCAGGCTAAATGTTCGAATTAGTTATTTTTTTTTTTTCGTGGAATAATTATAGTATATAAATACACTAATCTCTTTTCATTTTTAAAATTTTTTTTTAGAGGAATGCTTATAATGTCAAAATACACTAATCCCTCTTCATTTATTTTATTATTTTTTTGAGAAACGCTTATTATGTATAAATATGCTAATCCCTTTTTATTTATTGGGAGATTAGCATAGTGGTACCCTATCTTGTGGCCAAAGTCAACTATAATACTCAATCTTTTTTTTGGCCAAATTAGTACCCATACTATTTACGAGCTGTCAAATTACTACCTAGAACAAGAAAATTTTTTACCAAAAAATTGTTGTCAAGTGATCGAATGTATCACTTTGACAGCTCGTAATAGTAAGGGTACTAAATTTGTTGAAAAAAAAAGAAAGGATATTATAGTTGACTTTGGGCAAAAGATAGGATACCAATATGGTCAATCTCCCTGATTTATTTTATTATTATTTAGGAAAACTCTTATAGTATATAAATACACAAAATACTTCTATTGTTGAATAATAATAATAATAATAACACTCCTTATAAAATAAACATTAATCAATTCAATTCAAACAAGGCCACCATTCTATTAATTATAAATAGACACACAGTCAAAATAAACAATTATCTTCTCTTTCTCCACTCTTTGACATTCAGACTTAATTCTCTTAGATTCTATCGGACTTAAACATCATAATAGGTAATTGGAAGTTACCCCTTCTCTTGATTATTTTTCCTTTGTAGGTCTCTAGAGATTATACAAGGTGATCTAGTCAAAGTCCAACCGATTCCACCCGAGATATTTAGACTACATCAGAAGGCATCATAATCAATAGGAGGGAAATGCCATTGAAAATGTTTTCTTACATTCTGTACATTGTTTTTGAGGACTAGATAATTATTTCCATGGAGTTCACAGAGGATTTCCTCTAATAATGGTATGTCAAGTGTGGTAATAATAACAAAGAAACTAATCCAATCTAGCATGTCAGCAAAGGGAAGATTATAATGGTCACCAATGATTATAGGGACACATCCATGATATAATGCATCACCAGCACAACCACAATTCACCTCAAAACCTTTAACATCGAGGTAGAATTTGCGGTTTAGAAGCTACTTTGTATAAGGTCTTTGTCAAATAATCTGTATTGACAGAAATCTTAGAGTTATTTCTCCATGCTTGAAGAAGCTTTTTCACGAACGGGTGAGTTCCTTGATCCAGCAAAAAAAGCTAATTTGTTTCATGAATTTGTTTTGAATGAAACCAAGTATCATATTTTGATGCTTGCAGAGTAAAGATCATTAGTATCAAGAACATGGTTCGTACTAAACCGTATTTGGTGGTAGACAAAAATACCCTCTCTTGTTGATCAATTTCATCTTCTTGTCATTGACTTAGCTTGAGAATCGATTCTTTTGAACAAATGGATCTATTAGGTTAATCAAAAATAGATAAAGGACTTATATAGTTTAAAATAAGAAAAAATCTTAAAGGATCTAAAAAGTTATATATAAAGATATGCAACCTATACAACCAACTAAAAGAAAAAGGTACGTATAAAATTAATAGAGAAAAAAAAGGTTTAGGACCGCACTTTCAAGGAAAAAAGGTTACATACAAAAATAGAAAGTTCATAACCACACATATATTGGAGAAGAAATCAATATAATTTATTCATTGAAAAACTTGGGGAGAACTAGTGAAAATCGGACCTTCACTTGTTGAATATCAGCCTCCATTGCCCCATGAACTTGAGGGTAGTGAAAATTTAATTTATCATCTTACAAAATATATATATGTACAACCAACAACATGATTTGAAAAAAAAATAATCCTTCTTTGTGACACCTCAAGGATCCTCATCCTTAGGAAAAATGACACACCCCATTCTCGGGTGAAACACGTCACGTATTAGACTAACCCAACCTGCAAGGTTACATTTGTCTTGTCTAAAAGACTAATGACAATAAAGTCATCTCTTATTCAATATAATAATTATAAAAAATTTACAATTTACAGAAGTCTCCAATTTTAAGGGAATTCTAATTACATTAACTTACAACTCAACAATTACAATTTTTCAATATTATCTCTAATCCAAACCAAAATATCAAATCACCTATAAAAGAAGAGATAAAGGGGAGAAAATGTGAGAGAAGATGATCTCAGTAAATAATTCATTTCCATTCTTGGTTCAAATGGAATTATATTTATATAAAACTTTAATATGAAATCATACATTTACATGCATAATTATTTCAATAAAATATCTTACTTACAAAATAATCAGTATAGCATTTGACAAATCAAAAGTAAGAAATACTTTTCATTTGCATGTTTAGATAAAAAAGAACTTGCATACGTACATACATACTTGGCTTACATGCAAACTTAAGTTCAAACTCTTCAATAGAAGAAGAACCAATACTGAATATCCAACCCAACTTTTCCCTAGTCAGGAGAGTCATAAACCATATATTACATGCCGGTACATAGGTAGATTCAAGAGCTAGTCTTTTCTTGTGTAAAAAGAATTTTAAGAGTCATACTGTTATGGGGCAGGTTACGAAATTGTTATTTTTGACCACATGTCATCAACAAATGGATGGACAAGCTGAGGTACTTAATAGGACTTTGGGAACAATGTTGAGGGCCATAATCTAAAGGAATCTAAAATATTGGGAAGATTGCCTACCATTTATTGAATTTGCATATAATCGATATGTGCATTCTTCAACTTACTTTTCTCCTTTTGAGTTAGTGTATTTTTTCAATCCTTTAACTCTCTAGATTTGACTACCTTACCTTTGAATGAATTGCAAAGCTTAGACAAGAAGAAACGGCAGATTTGGTCAAGCACTTGCATACCAAAGCAAGAGAAAATATTCAATTGCAAAAACCAAAGAAATGCCAATATCAAAACAAAGGCAAAAGGAAGGTAACTTTTGAGGTCGGAGCTTGGGTGTGGATCCACTTGAGGAAGGAGAGATTTCCTCAAGCACGAAGGACAAAGATCAATTCAAGGGTAGATGGACCTTTTCTAACCATTGATAAAATCAATGATAACGCTTACAAAGTTGGCTTGCAAGGTAAGTATAACGTTAGTTCTACTTTCAATGCATGTGATTTATCTCCTGTAGATGTAGATGGCAGAGAATCGAGGATGAATCCATTTGAGGAGAGAGGGAATGATAGAGATCAAGCACCATCAATGCCTCATGGACCAATCACGAGGGTTGGAGCATCCAAGATGAAGAAAGCTCTAATTGTGTACCTCCAAAGGAAGGAAAGCCAACTCGACTTTAAATCCATTTTTGAAGCAACCAAATTCAAAGATGAATATGATTCAAAAAGGTATTGGAATGTATCAAATTTTGATGACCTAAAAGACTCCCATGTCATGGAAGATTGGAAAGTAAGACCACCCCATGATGGTTGGACAAAATGAGCTCAAAAGTTGGAGACAAGGTAGAGGAAATAGCTCTAGTTAGGTGCCAACTCAAACCCATTCGGGGCTGCCTAGATAGAAGCAAGGAAGAACTGCATTCCAGTGGACTGCCGGTGTGGTGTCTGACCCTCCATTCGGTGCCTTCTCCCAACACTAGATATAACTTTTCTTCCATCTTCATATGTTTTTGCTTGACTTTCTTGTAAATTAATTGTCCTTTTTTGTACACTACAACAAAAATAGGCTTTAGGGCCACTTTTAAAGGTCTTTAATTTGTACCTATAAAGATGTTTATTTAATTAAGGATGTTTATGCTAAAGGTCCCGTATAATGGAGTCTCAAAAGACCCCCTTTAAGGACGTTTAGTTCACTACTCTTTCATGACCTTTATAAATGTCAGGATTTGTATAATATTATTAGTGACCTTTATTTATATCCTAATTCAATTTTAAGGACTTTTTAAAATGTCCTTTATTAGATATTTAAGGATGTTAATTAAAGTCTTGTATTTAATTTTGAGACATTTATAAGTGTCCTGTATTATCACATTTAGGGACCTTTATTTATGTCCTAATTGTGTTTTAAAGACGTTTTTAAAATGTCTTTTATTATGCATTTAAGGTCGTTTATTGAAGTCTTGTATTAAATTTTGAGACATTTATGAATGTCAAGTATTATCACATTTAGGGACCTTTATAATTAAGTTTTAAGGACATTTTAAAATGTCATTTATAAGATATTTAAGGACTTTTATTAAATTTTAAGACATTTTAAAGGTTCTTTATTATCACATTTAGGAACTTTTGTATATATCCTTTTTTTTAGACGTTTATAAACGTCCTTAAATATATGAATTCGTAACCATATTAAGCGTATTTGTTTTTTTTAATCTTATATGTGTCTGAATTGTGAACATATTAAGGACGTTTTAAAGTGTCCTATATTATGAGTAATTAAGATATTTTTAATTTAATTTTATAAATTAACCTGGTCATTGTAAAAAAATTCAATCCCAATTCACATTAAAAGAAGCTTCAGCAATTTATATAATTAAATAAAAAATGTTATATATATATATATATTACAAGTAAATGTAAAACATCTAAAGAGAAAGTGTACTACTCTCAACATCATTCTATATATATTTACATGCAAAAAATTTAAGTGTTCTTCCACCAAGAAGTAATTTAATCAAAAAATGATAATTTTCTTTTTAATTACCTTAACCAAAATAATTTTGTATCCACTTAGTCTCATAATATTTTCCTAAAATGTTCTACTTCATCTGCAACCACCTGAAAAATGCATAATAAATATAATTTAGTAATGTATTTTAATATAATAAATCTCTTATTCAAAAAGCAATATACTCACCCGAAAGATAGGCCATGTAATTCCTGCGCCTAATGATTCTTCAATCGTTGCTAAGCTAGATATTGGTCACACAAGTTGCTCCTCAGCATTAATAGCAATCTCAATGTAAACTTCACAAAAACTCCTAAGGGACTCCAACAACTAATTTGGATGGATCCATAGACATTATATATCATTTTGCAACAAATGATTCTTCTATCAAGCTTTTCAACTTTACATTTGATTGAATGTACAATTTAAAAACTGTTAATCAAGATATCTAAAGCAGATAAATCAGTTGAAATAAACTTGGCTAAATCATCCTCATCAATCGTAGAAGCCAAATATTGCAAAAACAATAATAAAAGAACTCACAACATTAAACCTTGCAACTTATTTTAATACTGCTGAAATTATGTTATTCAACATAAAACTTCAATACAAAATCAAATGTTAATACTCACTCTACAAAATATACAATGTGGAGATATACCTAGCACTATTTACAGAAAGAGCAAAATATAATATTTGCATAATACCATATCAGTCCATCAAATTTAGCATCACACATACTCCATGATAGTTAAGAATTCTCCCAATTCAAGTATTTTTATCAACATCTTCTACATAACCAATATTTCAGGCAAACCAAAACATCGTCTTGTACATAGCAAATCCATTATCTTGACACATTTTATAAGTCGTATATAGTTTTTATTTTCAGCATATACATATAAATAATCATCCATATTTACCTCCAGATTCATGTTTCTGTATGAGAACATGTATGGGACGAAACAGCTTGAATTGGTGTGGTGGCTGATGAAGGTACTTCTTGTTCACCGAAGGCCTTTTCCATGATTTGACTTCTGAGGCTCTTGTTCCCCGAGACATGGCAAAAAACATCTTTTTCTCTAACCCAGTATCCTGAAAATTCCATATTTTTCTTGGCCCATGACTTGAGAGAAAATACGATTAGGGAAAACAGCATCATCACTGTCCGGTGGAAGATGTTGTTGAAGTTCAGCCATTTTGAACTACACAAACCAAGAAAATAGTTATTGATAATGAAGTTAAGTTATGAAGGTAATACATAATATAAAATATTTCTTTAAAATGAATAAGTAGTCTAAATTGAATGCCATTGAGACCATTTTGATTGAAGCACTTGAACTAGATGGTGTTCCGTCTCTCTTAGAGTAACACTTTTTAAATTTCTCTGCACGTGAGGGGATTTTGTCAGTGTTGCAAACCTACATTCAAATAGAGTTTGAAGAAGATAAGGCGATAAAGAACCATGACTTGATAGAAAATTGAAGAAACTATCTGTTGCTACCATATCATTTCAATTTCATAGAATCCTTTTTAGCCAGTAGTATGGTGGAGCTCCTTCTTCTCCCTTATTTCCTAGTTTTTTTTGGCTTCTTTTCTACAATGAACATAACAGTACATATTTAATTAATTGAGTATTATCAACTACATGAAGCTTTTAAAGAATAAAGAAAAAAGAAGATCAACTATAGTACCACTAAGACTTCAGTTGCCCAAAACTCTATCAATTCTTTCCATTGATCCTCTTCACATTGTAAATCTCTATTTATGACTCGAACCTCATACGGGAAGGTAGGATCATAGAACTTTTTTTTGCAATGATGTTTGAAACTCTTCCATTTCTTGTTTATTGAAGCTAGTATCAAACTCTCAAAGTAATCTGGCACTTCGAACTTTGACTGTTATCCAAAAACAGTTAGGTAACTTAGATATAAATGAAACTAAGGACACATGTACACTTACCTTGACCAATTCCAGCATTTCTTTCAAATTCTCATTAGGCATTAACCTTTAGTCTGAAATGTGCAAGGGGCAATTTTTCCATTCCTAGCTATAGTTCCCAGAAATGGGACAAATTTCTGACTATTTTCCCAAGAAGACTTTCCAGTTTTTCCAAATTGTACCTTAATAAGCCCAAGTTCCTTGGGAAGGCCATACAAATCAACTTTGAAAGTTGGGCTTCTGACGTTTCTTTTTCTTTTTTTAGACCCTATGTTGGAGAAGTTCAAGAAACATTAATAGAAATAAAAATTTAATGGAACTATTTAAAATAAGAAAAATAAAATTCTTACATTCAAGATTAATCTTACCTCCATCCACCTCTACCTTGTCCACATCATCTTCAACACTATAGAAATCACCTTTAACGTCTCCCTGGACATTTTCGTCCACAACTTCAACAACACCCAAGACATTAGCTTCAACTTCGGTATGAACATCACCTCGAACAGCTTGATCATCATCTACACCCTCAAAAAGTTTTCATCAATGTCTTCCTCGACATATTGTACAGAATTGCCACTGATAATATGCTTCCGAAATACTTTGAATTCTTCTTGAGAAAACCAATTACGTGTCATCTACAAAACAAGGTGAAGTAATTTTAGAACATAAAACAACATATACATTGAAAAATGACAAAGTCATAAATGAAATTTTTTTTTGTATCTTACAAAATAAGGTTAACCATTTGACAGATCAAATTCCGTGGGTCCATGGGAGATAAATAAGCTAATGAATAAGAAGACATAAAACCCATAGTTAATGTTGTTTGTTTGCTGTGGAACCTACAATTACATTTAAGCACTTGTTAGCCAATTTAATTTGAAACCTTAAACTTCGAATCATAAAGTAAAAAATGAAAAGAAAAAAAAAACATACTTCAGGAGTTCTTATTGGTATGTTTTTTATAAAATTAGTATTTTCATTCCTTTGGTGCATCATATAGATGCTAATCAAAAACCTGCATATAGTTCTCAAAAGAAGGCATTAAGCCTAGGATATACTTTTTCATAAAATCTAAACAAACGGAAATCTCGTAATTGACAAAAATTACCTTTTGATTACTCCTTGTACTCCGAAGGTAATACCCTTCAATGAATCAAGAAGTAAAACACATGGCTACTCTCCACCAAGGTTGACCATAATGATTAGGTACCAATGGGAGCTTTAAAAAAATAAAAAGGTAAGTTGTAAAAGGGAAAATAAACAAAAACAGACTTAGTTGAATAAAAAATATGCAGAAATTTTATACAAATGGGGTAATAAAATCAGAGAAAAAGAGTTCGCTAACTTACTATTCCACAACAGGTATAAGAACTTAAGTCTTCTTGAACACTTGCTTTTTCTTGATCCATTGCAACACCTTTGCCTTAGTGGCAACTTTTTGGTACAAACCAAATCACAGACAATTAAAAACTTCAAATATATGTTGACGTTCCAAAGAAACTGACCCCCATATTCCACTACACAAGACAAGAAATCATATATTGCCAAATTTCAGCTTCACCATATAGTTTAAAAAA
Source organism: Echites panduratus (assembly GCA_035221335.1). NCBI lineage: Eukaryota > Viridiplantae > Streptophyta > Magnoliopsida > Gentianales > Apocynaceae > Echites > Echites panduratus. Next base: position 8,790 of record JAWZTD010022679.1, read on the forward strand.
GGTAGAATAAATAGCCTAAACAGTAATGATGAACTTCCTGAGAACTACGAATTCGACAATAAAACTTATTCAAAACTTAAAATGCTGAAATAATATGTAGTCAAGTAGAGAAACATACTCAAAATATGTAGAAAAATCCCAGCTGGACAACTCATATCTTTGAGTTGAATCCTTGTTCAAATGTTACATTCCCTGCCCTATTGTCTTCATACTTGGTTGCTAGGAATGAAAAAAAAAAATACTTAGTTAAGAAATACATCACAATTGAAAAAATCTATTATTTGTCAACCAATTCTACTTCAACTCTAGGTACACCCTCTTTAACCCAAAGAACAACCCCATTTTCATCATCATTTGGAAGAATGCATGGTTCACTTTGTAAATCCTCATCTATATCACAAGTTTGCTCCACTTCGTAAACACTTCAAAGATAAGTTCTGATGACAACATTCCAACCACTATCTTGTGGATCTGGCACATAGAATACTTGTGATGCTTGTGTTGCAAGGATGAATGGTTCATTATGACACTTCACATTAGTGAAAGTCACCAAAGTGAATCCATCTTCATCTCGTTTCAACTTCTTCCCTTTGAAACCCAGTCACAATCAAAGAGCACTATCTTTCGCCCATGACGATAATCCAACTCAATGATTCTTGTTAAAATCCCATAGTAATCCATTTCTCCTAGAATTAGATTCTCATCCTATACGCTTGAATAGCTTGGAGTGGCTGCATTGACTGAGACTCCACTATTCTGTGTCTTCCTTTTCTCCACGTCTCTTGTATGAAACCTGAATCCGTTCACCAAAAACTTCTCATATTGTCATCCCACTAGGTTTCGGCCTTGAGCTAATGATTTCAAATCATGAGAAATTGTATCATCATTCAATTTCAGCTTCTCAACCTAAGAATTGGAGGACATAAAATCAGCAAAAATCAATAATATAAGGATATTAGAAATTCCTTGAAATTAGTAGGATGCTTCAAAGGAAGTTTTTACATGTTTTTGAAACCAACTAGCAAATTTATCACTATGGAGATGTTCTATTTCATGTTTGGAGTCTTGTGGATGTTCTTCTTCCATTATTCTACAATGTAATCTGAAATTAATAAGTTACTATTAGATATCGTAACATTATGACTTGAGTAATTCATAGCATAAAACTGTTTTAATTACTCACCCTATGTACGGGCAAACCGTGTCACAATTAAAAACTACATGTTGTTGAGCTTTCTTCAATGTGTCTTCATCAAATTTAGTTGGAATACCCTTACCTAGCGAACGCCCAACTCTAGCAAATATATCCAAGCCATTATTAGGAACATTTACTTCTTCATTTCTACATATTTGATTGAATTTTGTCTCTACATAATCTGCAAGGTATAAAGAGCAAAATGACAAGCATTCATCCGCCACATAGCCTTCTGCAATGCATCCTTCTGAACGACTTCTATTCCTAACAAAGGATTTAAGTTTGCCCAAGCACTTGAGAGTGAAACACAAAAGATGAATTATATTTAGAACAAATGGACAAAATAGGAAAATGTAGAATGATGGTGTGCTTTGACTAACCTTTCCACATGATACATAAAATGATAATGAACAGGCCCTCCAAGCCTAACCTCAGTAGCCAAATAAATGGTCAAGTGACCATCACATCAAAAAAAGGAGGAGGAAATATCATTTCTAATTGGCAAAGTATTTTAGGAATTTGTTTTTCTAACTCAGAAACATCTATAGGATGAACTTCTTCTGAACATAATAGCCTAAAATAACGACAAAAGAGGATCAATAGGTAACGAACCTTCTTAAGCTATAGACAACAATTGTTGCATCAAGATATGGTGGTCATGAATTTTCAAACCAGATATTTTCGGAGGCTTCAGTTGGATGCATGGGGAAATGTTAGATGAATAACCATCTGGGACTTTAATGTTCTTCAATGTCTTGCAAAAGATAGATTTTTCATTTTTCTTCATTTTGAATAAAGAATTAGGAAGAATGGCTTTACCATCTGTACGTTCAACCGGATGCAAACCTTCTCTAATTCTCATCTCCTTGAGATCAAGTCTAGACTTAGCATTATCTTTTGATTTCTCCAAATAAATCAATGTGTTACAAATATTTTCTGAAACATTTTTCTCAATGTGCATCACATCAATATTGTGACGCAGAACATTATGCTCCCAATATGGTAAGTCAAAGAGAATACTCCTTTACTTCCAACTAAAGGGAAGTTTTGGATTGTCCTTGACTAACTTGCCAAACCTTACATTAGAATCCTCTAATTCTTTTAAAACCATTGATCCAAAAACCATAGGAGGCTTATTATCAAGCTCCATTATCCCATCAAAATTTTCAGCTTCCTTTTGGAAGGGATGATCAGTAGGTAAAAATCTACGATGACCCATATAACAATGTTTTCCACCATGTTTCAACCACATCGAACGTGTGTCCTTATGACAAACAAGACAAGCAAATTCACCTTCGTTACTCCATCCAGATAAATTTCCTGATCCAGGAAAGTCACTGATTGTCCACATTAATGCAGCATGCATCATAAATGAAGTTTTTGTAGAGGAGTCATACGTTTCCACACCTACATCCCACAACTCCCTCAAGTCTGAAACTAATGGTTCAAGATAAACATCTTTATTATTTTCAGGGGCTGAAGGACCGGGAATGAACAATGTCAACATCAAATAGGGTTCCTTCATGCACATCTATGGTGGCAAATTATATAGAAATAAGATAACTGGCCATGTACTATGAGTAACACTTAGAATTTTGAACAGATTAAAACCATCAAAAGCCAAGCCTAACCATAAATTTATACGATCATTACCAAAGGTAGGAAAATGAATATCGAAACTTTTCCAAGAAGGCGAATCAGCTGGATGCCTCATACAACCATCTTTAACTCTCTCTCTCTCTCTCTCTCTTCAGCATGCCATTTCATTGGTGTTGCTGTTTTTTAAGACATAAATAAGCATTGCAACCTGGGATTAAGAGGAAAATGCCGTAAAACTTTGTGTGGAATCTTATACTTCTCTACAGTAGGACCATCATCTGAAGTAATCCACCTTGACATTTTACATGTTTTACACTCTTTCCATTTTTTTTCTCGCCCCAATATAAAGTGTAATCATTTGGACAAGCATCGTGTGTGTCATAACCAAGCCCCAATCCTTTCATTAACTTGTTGGATTCATACATATTTTTGGGTAAATCAACAAAAGCATTGGGAAATGCTTCTCTCAACAAATCAAGAAGCATGTTGAAGCTCTTATCACTCTATTTTCCACTACATTTGAGGTGAAGCAAACGGATTATGAATGAAAGTTTTGAAAAGTTTTGGCATCCAGGTTATAATTCTTTCTTAGATTCATCAATGAGTTTGTAAAACTTCTTAATTTCATTGCATGCACTTTCACACATACTATCCTTGGGAGCATTCAAGTTAGGGAATCCAAAGACATCTTGTAATAAGGCACCTATGTCGTCCCCTTGCTCATGTGATCCATCATGTGGTTGTATGTTCACGTTAGATGTAGATGCTTCATTATCCCTTAGTTCCCCATGCATCACCCAATATGTGTACCTAGATAAAAAACGCCTCACGATTAAATGCTCCTTTGCAGTCCTCCTATCAACACATATTCCCATTTTGCAATCTTTGCACTGACAACAAATTTTGTTATTCATACTACTTCTTGAAAATACATAGTTCAAAAAAAATTCAACACCATTCTCATACTCGTCGCTATGTCTCGATAAATTCATCCATTCCTTGTCCATATTTCTATTCAAGGAACAAAAACTGAAGGAACAATACAAAGCATAGACACAAAATATCAAAAGAAGAAGGAAAATAAAAAGGAATTATCCATGTAAATGTATCAAATATGTCATTCAAAGGAATTGTCAGTCAAATCAGTTTCTTCCAACTACTACAAGTTATGGATTCTTCAGGTGGAAGTTTGTGTTGCTATCTTGCAATTTTTTGCTTTACATTGTTATTGAGTTTTCTATTATATTATGTTTCAAGTTAAGTACTATTGGATTATTGTGGCCAAAATGATTCATAATGCACTTGTTTGCTGTATGGACTAAATTACTTTATATTAGGTTTTTTGATAAATCTACTCAATAGGCACACATTGACATTTTCTATTTTCCAAGGAGCATTTAACTAAAATTTTATAATCTTATCCTTCTAATCACATTAAATATTAGGATTGAATTTATTTGAATTTTTTTTATTATAATGGATAATTTAATCAAAAAGGAAATGTTAAATGCCAAAGTATTAATAATAATAATAATAATAATTCATTCAATGTTGCCAGTTTCTAGTGCTCTTTCTCTTTACTGACAATATATATGTCATGTTTAAAGGCAACAGGTACATGAAATTGACAGAAATCTCTTGAGATTCAGTTCTAAGAAGCAAGGCAACTCACATCCTTATTGTATTCAATTATGATTCTAATGCGCATGATTTTATAGTTTACATGAGTAAAAGTAGCCCAAAGACCATCATCAAGCAAAATTCAATTCATTTGCAAAGAAGAAAGGCCAAGAACAAACCATATATATAGAGAAAGATGGGAACAGAGGACCTTGTCACATGGGTGAAGGGGGGATGAAAACATGGAGCAAAAGAAGAACAAGAGATACGGGAAACACAGAGATGAAATGGTGGAAGGAAGCAAAAGAAGGTTACCAGATATACATATAGGGCAAAGGACACTTGATAAATATAAGTTATGAACCACTTTATAAGTTTTGACAATAGACAAACATGCTATCTATTATGTTACATCATCATCGAGAAAGTCAATTGAACTTAAGTATATAAATTAGGTAACACAAATCTGGAAAATTCAAAGAGGTAGCCTGCCTAAATTAAATTAACCATAGGATCACGTTTATGCTTCTCCAAAGATAATTTGTAAAGTTATAAGGCACTTTACATGCCTGAATGCTGGGCACATGAGGCAATGCAGGAAAGGACAAATAAATTAAGCATAATGAAGCAAGGGATCCTTTATGTAGAGGGAACAAAACAAAAGCAAAAAGAGAACAAATAAATAAATAAATAAGAAAACCCTAAATGCTACTGTCATCTGAAGTTTAGAAGTTCTAACCAAACATGCTTTGCCTAATCCAGTTTTTTGCCAAAGCTTTTCTAGCCAAGGTACTATTCCTTCCAAATTAGGATTGGATTTCATTTATGCAGCACAACAAAATTGTAGTCACAAAAGAATTCTAGATAAATTCATTAAAAATAAAGAAACTGTAAAATTCCTTCAATACCAATGCTATACAAAATTACAGTGCTATAGAATATAGGAGTACATAATCTCAGCAAACAAAATGCAATTGCTAAACATGTTGATTTAAATAACTCCCTCAAATCTGCAATGTCTAAGAATTCTACCATACATGTCTAAGAACATGTTTTTTGTGCCAAAACTGCTTGTTCTGAGTGAGTGAAAGACTGATTTTTGCCTACTGCAGGTTTCTTTAAATATTTGTTATTTTGTATCGGGTTATATGGTATTGGGATTAGCAGATAAAGCCCTAGTATTTTGTTTCAATCATGTGGCAAACATGGCTCTCAAGGTTCCCCTTATTCTGATATATTAGAGGCTCAGTACTATATAAGCTTACCAAGAAATGTAATGAGCTTTTTATTGCTTTGAAGTGTGTATCTTATTTAGGCTTTATCATTTTTAACATGATCTTTCTTCATCACTATTTTGAGGTTAAAATCTAGGTCACGTCTACAAGGAATTTATGAAAACAGTATCTCGATCAAGTTTATAATCCTAGATCTGGTTCAAGTAAATGCCCTGTCTTCACATTGTCGCAAGTATCCACTGTGGTGCTACCTTACTATCCCATTAGAAGTTATTACTTAGATTGCCAACTCCTTAGATTTAGTACATATCTAAATAGGCTCCAATCACTGTCATCTTGGAAATGGTTCAAGAAACCTGCATTAGGTAATATTGAAAATATGTATTGATTTTTGTTTTTGTTTGCAAGAAATCGAAATCAAAGCAGATCAGATCAAGGAACCCATCAAGAATTACATACTTTTAGATTAAAAAATTAAACAATACCAAAATTAGACTAGAATTACATATGGTGACAAGCGGAACACAAAAATTAAACAATATCCATTCCAAATAGACTAACAAATATCTATTAAACAATACCCATTCCAAATTTGTGAGTTTCAAGTTTTCAAAGAAAACAAAAAGGGAAGATTTTTACCTTTCTGGAACAGAATAGTGGTTGTGTTTGAAGATTAGCAGAGGCGAGACGATAGTGTTGATGCTGAAGAACAATGCAATAGAGACTGATTAGAGTGGCGATGGAAGGTAGGGAATCGCACCTGAAGAAGAATCAAGCAGATTAGATAAAAAAATTTTTTGAAAGGAAATACTTGAGGGGAGGAGAACTCTGCGTCGCTGAGATGAATGACCTTAGGATGATTGAAGTTTGCAAACTTCGCAAAGCGACGTCGTTTTATCTTTAGGGGGAAGAAAATTAATCTGTCCTAAAATTTTAGAAAATAAGTTGACTCCAAATATTTTGGCCACAAATTCAATTTTATTTTTTTTCGTTATATTTTGAAACCAAAATAAATGTCCTTAAATAATTGTATTTGTTTGAATTAAATTATTATTTTCTAAGACATTTATAAATGTCTCTAAAATAATTCAGTTATAATAATTTTTATTCCAAACGTCCTAAAAAATTACAAATACAATATATTTTTCTAAAATAAAAATATAAACTTCCTTAATTCTATTTTCATTATATTAAGACCATTATAAACGTCCTTAAATGCTTTATTTTTAAATTCTCTAATTCTAATTCTGAAAAAACGTCCTTAATTCTAATTCTGAATAATTTGATTTTTTAAGGACATTTATAAATGTCCTTAATCTGATTAATAATATTAAAATTACCCATAAACTTCCTAAAAGCTATTTAATATAAATAATTTTTTTTCCCAAGTAAACGCCCTTAATAATGGTCTATTAGGATGCTTACATATAAACGTTCTTAAATCAAACGTCCCTAAAGCCCATTTTTGTTATAGTGAATTACTTCCCTTAACACTATAAACACTATAAATAGCTCTTCCATTTGTTTGCAAGACAATTCATTCAGAAATCATAAGAAAAGAAACCATCTCTGCACATTTGTGTCAGAGACTTATTGTGAGATTCTTGTAAAGCTCTTCTCAGGTTCTTAGAGAATTACAGTAGGGCTATCAGTCACTAAAGGATTAGGGTATTGATTAGTCTTCCAAGTCAAGAGAATGGTTGATAAGAGTTGCATCTCATAGGTCATCCTATTAATCTAAAACAAACCCTAGGTGAAATATTGTCTTTTGGTGTGATTTGAGTGAGTGTCGTTTTCTTTGCCAAAAAAAGAAGGAAATCACATCATTTAAATTGGTATTAGAGCTTTCGGTTCTTCATCTAAAGGTTGACTGTCTTTTTTTGCTTTCTTGTTTTGTGCTAAGATCATATTTTTCTTCATTAAAATCTTCTGACCATATGCTTGTTTGTGTTTTGTTCTTCTAAAAAATCTATCCTACTATCTTTTTGCGATCATTTGTTTGTGAGAACCCATCCTAAGCCAAAAGCAAGGCTAGTTCATTGTGTTAAGTGTTGTTCTTCTTATTCATCTATCTCTTTACAAAGAGAAAGATTGGAATTTGTATTTGATCGATATTTGTGGAAATTTCAAAACAAATGGCTTGCAAAACAGTTTCAAATTGCAAGAAGGAACTTGATCACAATCCTTGCCCTCTAGGAGTTAGATAAAATTCCTTATCATCTATTTTCTTTGATTCTAATTTGTTCTATCATTTGTCTTAATTTGAGTGGCCTATCTTAAACCCTTTGGCTCTTAATTGTGGATTCTTATTGATTATTTGATTGATTTGTGTCATCATTTGGTATCCATGAACTAAGTGATTTACATTGCAATAGTGAATCCTATAAGAACTTGAAGAAGAGTTTGAGATTTAAAAGGCATGAGTGATGAGCTTCACTAGAGTTGTAAAAGCCTTAAACTGAGTGACATACACGAGAGTAAGTGAGGACTCCATTCTGAAAACAACATGAGTAAAAAAGCAATACCTTCAACCCAAGCATCAAATATGGGAGTGGACCAAACTCATGGAAAGGATGTAGATAATGACAAGGGAGCTCTCAAATAGTGTGAATGACATGAAAGAGACTTGGGACCAAGATTGGTCCAAGTGGAGGGAAGAATGGGTAACTTGGAAACACTTACTGAACCTCACATGAGAAATCCTAAAGCTCTAAGAAGAAGAGGAAGAGGGAATATCCCAAGGGTGCAATATGATGAGGAAGAGAGCAATTTTGGGGATTATGATGATGATTAGAGGAGGAAAGACCAAGAAGCATAAAAGTTATGATGATGACATTGACAACAACATAGGGAGCATCAAATTAATGGTACCATCCTTCTATGGTGGGGATGACCCTAATAAGGAAAGGAGAGTTGATTCTATCTATGAATGTCATCAATTCCCTAAGAAGAAAAAGCTCAAGCTAGTCATCATAGGTTTCATGGATTATGCTTTTGTGATGTGGGATCACCTGATGATAGCAAGAAGAAGGCAAGAGGCACCACCAAATTAAACTTTGGGAAGAGGTGAAGGGACAATTCAGGAAGAAGTTTGTGCCAATACACTTTCAAAGGGGTCTTTATCACAAGTTACAAACTCCAACACAAGGAACAAAGAGTGTTGACGGCTATTACAAGGAAATGGACATGGCAATTGATGATGACCCATGTAAAAAAATACCAAGTGGACCTATCACAAGATCAAGAGCTTCAAAGTTAAGACAAGCATTGATGATCTTCATTCAAGGA
>JAWZTD010022698.1:0-17718 GCA_035221335.1 Echites panduratus
TCCAATCACTCCACTTTAAGCTTGATCTTTTAGCTCCACAACTCCCTTCTGATGACCAAGTTAAACAGACTCAAGAATTGGTGCAATCTTTTCAAAATCAAATCAGAAGGTGCTATTTTAGGATGTTGGTTTTAAGGGTGTCTAAGTGCATCAATGAGATTTTTTTTATTATTTTTTTTAGACTTCCAATTTGAATTCCGTTTGCAATCTCAAATTTCAGTCTGTTTTATTAAAAATTGTTCATTAATTAAATGGAAAAAAAAACTGGGACTTGAGTATTAATTTTCTCTCATGAATTATGAATGTAGAAGAATGTTCGTAGGAGTAGATCACCCAAAATTGTCAGATGACAATGGGAATGTTGTATGGTGTCCTTGTCTAGCTGTATGGAATACCTGATGAAAAGTTTCCCAGGAATGAACCAATTGCCGCTTCTTTAGTCCTTACAAATGCTGAATCTATGTTTACTTGATAGTTCTGATATTGATAGTCAAGTGTAATACATGTTAACAGCCAATCTCAAGGTATGCAATTTCACATTTTGTTTTGCTTTCTACCTCTCTGTACATGTATCTCATACTTGTAATATATTTTTCTATAATTGACAATTTCCGAACTTAGCACTTTCATATTTAAGACTGTATATAGGAAAGGCTTACTGGGAATGTTTGTGGCAATGTTTTCACATCCGAAAACTTATTTGTTTACTCTTCAATTCGTTCAACCCTAATCAAATCCTAATTGAATCGGTTAATTTAATAATTAAAAATATATATTTTATAGGTTTAAATATATTAAAATTCTTATGATTTATTAGATTATTTATTCATTAAAGATAAATTAGTATTTTTATATGGCATAAGTATCAATATGACCACTGAAGTTGTATTGTTTTTTCAATTTAACCATTAAACTTTTAAGCATGTCAATTTGACCACTCGACTTTTAAAATTTGTCAATTTGACCATTACAAGGTAAAATCCTTTGGAAATTTTCACAAAGTTAAATGGTGAAATTGACAAAAGTTTCAATGTTAACTGGCTAAATTAAAACATCAGACGAAGTTAAATGAGTAAATTGCAAATCTCACAAAGTTAAATGGTCAAATTGACACGTTTGAAAGTTGAATGGTCAAATTGAAAAAATTATACAACTTCAGTGGTCATATTGATACTTATACCATTTTTATATTATTACTTACTTAGATTATTTATATAATATTTTTCTTTGTAACGTAAAACAATATAATTTATTAATAAAATCCTAATTTCTTCTTCTTCAATAAGTATTTTAATATTTAAATAGTTTTAAATGGTATCAAAACATATTTTTCATCGAAGAAAATTTAATATCAAGTATAACTTTTGCAAATCTAACTAGGAGTGAAAATTAGAGAATATCTATGTGTGGCTGCATATGAATTAGATAATAAAATAAGAAAATTGAGTGATTTAGGTTATAATCAGGGGAAAATAATTTAGGAAAATTTTCAATTAAGAGTTTGTAATTTTTAATTTCTTGAATTTGACCCAAATTTTTTTTTAAAAAAAATAACCAACAGTTTAATGGTTTACCGATTGGACCAGTCGATCCGATGCGATTTAATAAAATAAGAACCGTTTTGAAGCTTAGACCGAAAAGACCACGGGATGGATTCCCAATCTAGTTAGTCTGACCAGCCGGTCCGATCCAATAAACATTGGTTTGTGGTAAAGCAAAATAAGCACTTGTTTTTGTTAGTTTTGAGAAAGTATATTAGTTGTCACACCGTGTGAGGTTTTTGAACAAACTGGACTTCGATCTTTGTCAAAAGTATACCTTTGAGTGATTCTTTTGGAGGATAGTCTAACGAGTGAGTTTAGATATGAAATTATGTAACTTTAATACTAATGCATTCTATCTGTCACAAATATCTAAGTTCAAGGGGAAAAAAATAGAAAAAGGAAACACATAACATGCAAATTTTAATAAATTGGCATATCAATGTTTTGAATTTAATTATTAAAAATGACTACAGAAGTGTAGATGAAGTAGTTTTTATTATTTTTGGTATAGTTTGATTTATTAAGACTTTTTTCATTGGACCACAATAATTTTTATATCTTTGTTTAAGTCACAAAAAAATTAGATTAGATACTAACACCAGATGAAGCTCCACCTATAATATGATAGAAAATGTTCTTTCTTAAAAAAATCAATTAATTCAATTTTTCAATAGATTAGAGTTTCCCCCCATTTAACTAGCTCAAATTTTTATAGTGTCGTTGTTGTCTCCTCTCTTCCTAAAACTTTTAAAGAAACTACATAATTACTTTTTTTCAATATTATTTTACCACCTACCATATGATTCCAAATTTAATTTAAATATGTCATGCCTATAATGAATATAGGAACCATAATGATCAAATGGCTAAACAATTTTTTTTATTATAAAGATATTTCATTTTTGTATTGCGTTGTTTTTTGTATGAATTCATGCTTCAAGATTTCAAGTTTTGATACAAGCATCTACTACTTGTATGACTTATATCCTAACATTCATGGCAGGTTTAGGCAGAGCAAACGAAGGCGTATTTGAGAAATCTCGATTAGAGAAGTTTAACTTTTGATCGACAATCATGAATCTCAATAAAAAATTAAAGATGAGACGTTTATCATCGTCATCATCTTCCTCAATTGGTGGCTTGAGTGTGTTGGAAATTCACAACATTGTTCCTGAAGTGATAGTGAGTAGCAAAGACTCTAATTTTGACATTTTAGGGTGATGAAAATTAAATCAATTCACTTATCTAACTTTATGAAGATTGACAAGGGGATGTTTTGTTGTCATCCGTTTCAACCAAACATTTGAAATTGCTTTCATTGAAAGTGGATGAAAACTAGATGAATCAAAAAGTGTTATGACATCAGTCATTTTGGAGGCTTTCATGTGTTCTTTTGATTAGATCAAATCATAAAATAGAGTACAAGAAGTACATCCTTTTATTGATTATAATGAATGAGATTTTTATGAAAAAGGAACTTCACAAGGGGATAATACATAATTATAATTTTTTTTTAATTTGTACTTTTTAAAAAACACTTCTCATCCATAATTTCATTTTTATTGTAATTTTTTTTTAAAAGGGATACTAAGGGTATGATTGGATACGGATGATGTCATCCAATCCCATAAAATGCACTTTTAAATTGGAGTTTATTTTTCACTCAAAAATGAAAATTTTTTTTGGAAATCAATTAAACCATCCATCTAAGATGGGAGGTATCAATTTTTTTTTATTTTTGAACGAAAAATAAACTCCAATTGATATATACATTTTACGTGTTGATAGATAGAGAATAGAGAATGGAGGGAAAAATATTGTAACCAATCATAGCCTAACGTCCCCTCCTTTGTAATTTTAATAACTGTTTATTATTAAATTCAATAGGGTTCAATGTCAAACCCCCCTTTATGCTTTTTTCAATTTCTAAATATCTAATTCTAATGGATTTTTGATTAACTTTACTTTGATTTAAAATTTTCTTTAAGAAAAAATTTCTTAGTTTTGAAAAAATATTGAACTCAAATTAATTAAGTTTTGAAATTTTAATTTCAATTATAATAATATGGAAGAATGAAATCTTTAGTCCATAAAAATTATCTTATTATAATAATTATTTCCTCCATCTTTTATTTTATTTTTGTGTTATAATAATTTTCAATTATTTTACTTTTTTTAGTCCATAATGTATTTTATTTTATTCTCATCTCAAAGCCTGTTCTAATTTTTCATATTATTATAACTAAAACTTTTAGTTTAATTAAATGAAGTAATTAGGGTATAATGTTTATACAAACAAAAAAAAAACTTTAAAGATTATAGACATGTCAAATATAATTTTGTATGTATATATGTATATCTATACACAAAAGTTGCTTGTGAAATATGAATAGAAAAAATTAATATTTAAATGATTTAGTATAAGATTATATTTAATATTTGAGAAGAAATTTATTGAAAATAATATATACAATAAGATGTGAAAGTAAAACAAAAATTATTGTTGATTAACCTCATTTGCCTTAAATTATAAGGTTCAAATCTTATTGCGGGTAAAAATTTTTATTTTTTAAGGTTTTAATTTCAATACCAATGGGGCAAGAGGTGAGGGACCTAAAAATATTATAAAAAAAGATAGAGGACAAAAAATGACAATTTATCTTATGAAATTTCTAAAATACCCTTTGATTGACAAGTCAAACAAACTCTCTATAACACGTTTTCTTGTCATTTGAACCAATTTCGCAAAAAAATTACAAGGCAGAGGATTAAAAAAAACTAAAATAAATAGATTTAGACCAAAATCACCAATAATATTGGTGGAGGATAAAAAAAAAGTTTTGCATCAAACTTGTAAAAATAATAAAAAAAAAAGAGAATAAAAGTATCAATCTTTGATTATGTTTTATATGAAATTATATTTTTATAATATTTGAATTGAGAATCTCTTATATAGTATAAAATGCCTGCCCCAAATCTAAATTCATGCTCTATTTTTTTTTCTCCTAACTCAATATAACTAAATTGGAAAATTGACTTATTTTGTCTTCAAAATTTGAGAGTTTGGTGGATATGAACCTTAATATTTTTTTTCAAATTTTATAATTTTCAAAACTTTTTTGAATTGTAATTATGGCCCTTGTTTATCATTTTCAGAAATTTGATCACTTTTCGTCAAAATCAAGTGAGAAATTATTAAATTTTGTCCCTAAAATTTTAGAATTTGGTGGTTATGGTCCCCAAAATTTAACTAGATTTATGTTCAAAATGAGAAAAAGGATCATAATCATAATTTGAAAAAGCTTTAGAGACTATAAAATTCAAAAAAAAATATTTTGGAAGACCATATCTACCAACCTCTCAAATTTTGGGGACAAAATACCCCAATTTTCTCTACTTAAATTTTAAATGTGGCCAATTTAATATTTCCAACCACTTTTAAGCCCTTTTCGGATAAAAAAGCAAGAGCCGGTGCATATTATTTTTTTAGGATGAAAAAGCAATTTATCATTTTCTCTCAAAAAAATTCAGATTACTTAACATATCTCAATTAATGGCCACTGCCACTGCCACTGCTCAAAGCATTTTACTCCAACAAATAAATCATACTTAAAGACTCAGTTTGATTAGGTACAGAATTGATCACAAAAAAAATAAAAATAAAAAAAGCTGCTTAAGGATGCATTTAGCAGAGTTTGTGGATTCGACTCTCCTTTATAGTAAGGTTGTCTTTCTTTATATTCTAATAAGTTAAGTGATTGTAACGGGTAACGAAGAAAAAGAATTAATCACAATATTAGAAGTTGAGCCGTTAGGAAGAGGAGTCTTCCTAATGTACTCTAATACGTAAGTGGATGTAACGGAACGAGAGAGAAGAAGACTTAGTAGAAACGTAAGCTATAGACTAGCATATTGTTAAATTAAATATCGTGTAATTTCTATATTATTGGTCACGTTCTCTCCAAGAAAATGTAATTTCATTGGCATGAAGATAGATTAATTTTTAGCTAAAGCATTTATAATGTTAGGATTTTATCCTTTTGGGGGGGGGGGAACCAAGTTAGGTGGAATCCTAAAATTAAAAACCTTTTATTTTAAGAATATTAAAAAAAACTAGTACATCAATAGGTTATAAGAAATTTAATTTGGAACAAATTAGAATAAAAATAAAGATATTTTGGAGAGAGAGTATATAGATAGATTATACTAAGTCAATTTTTGAACATTTAGTTATGAATTAATGTGAATTTGATGAATGGAATAGTCATTAAATTAGAATATTTTTGTCATCCTTTTTTTTTAAAAAAGAATAATTTATAAAAATTGGATCTGTACCTGCGCGGACAGAGTCCACAGGATTTCTAGCGATGCCCATAATCACTCTGGCAGGACCACAACCGTGCTAAAGTCCTGGCTATCCTTCCTGTCTTGGGAAAACCCAATGCAATAGAATAAACTGAGGTGTAGGATAGACAAAAGACTAAACAGCTACAGGGCGGGGAATTAGAATAAACGGAACGGATAAACGGATTGATACCATTGCTTTGGATTTCGAAGCCCTTATTATTTTATTCTCTTTCTTTCTATATTGTATACGACTGCACTTCATTTCTAAGTGCAGGTTTGAATTGATGAACATTGAAAGGCCGCAAACTCCCTCGGGGGCTGATTAATTAGGACAATGATGATTGAAACGACGCCATAAATCTAGACCCGAAAAGGGGAAGGCCCCGTGGTGGGCATTTGGGAAAGTCGGACTATTGCAGTACTTGAAATCCAGAACAGAGTACATATTATTAGAAATTTAAACAGAGTTGGATTAGTATTATCTGTTCTTCGTGTTTTCTTGCCTTTCTACTACACTATCTCTTCATGCCAATCAGCTAATGCTTAAAAAAGGAAAAATATTTCTAATCAAATCGGGTTACTAATTAGGACAAGCCTCCATTCGTTGCATTGCAGGACTGATTCCCAGCTTATTTCCAATCCAAGAATTGAACTTGCAGCCTGCAATCCATGGATGTTTGAAAGTTTTTGGTGTATGATCTTTCGAAATTTGTCAAAGGCTTCTACAAAAATTGAAGGAATTAATCATGGCAAAGATTATCCTCTTTTAAATTCTAGCCATCATTTTGGCTCATCTGCTCTAAAGCTTAAGCCAGCCACTAGAGAGAGAAATTTATACACTTGCGTAAAACTTGAAGATCGTGGCTTGCCGGAATCATCGGAAGATGTAACACCATCCGACAGAGATAATTACACTATTCTTAAGAATAATGCTTTATCCCTCTCTTATTTACCAAAGTCTGAAGGAAAAAAAAAAAAAAAAGGTTCTCCTCAAGAATCACCAAAAGCCTGAAAGCTTGGAGGGTATGCATGATAAAATTAGTTCACCACCCAGAAAGGGCAAGATCCTCAATATAGACTAATTAAATACACATTTAGTGCAATACACGAAAGGTAGATCAGAGTATATACATAGATTTCTCAAACAAACACTGAAGAGAATGAAAAATTGTTTTCCCCAACAACGTAACAAATAAATTTCTTTGAGAATATTCTTGAGTATAAATAAATAGGAGCCAACTGCAGATTCTTGATTGGCAGTTTTTCACATGAAGAAAAGACTCAATAAAAATTTGGAAACGCAATTTTTTGTCACAAAAAAGATGAGCTACTGAAATATGAGAAAAATATTTCAACAATATTAAAATTTATTCCTAAACTTTTGACTTTTTTACTTTGATCCTTAATTTTTAAAAATATCTAAAAATATGAAGCCTTTTGTATAAAATCAATTTTAATAATAATTAAGATGTTATTTTTAATAAAAATATTATTTAATTATTTATGAATAAAATAAAAGATTAAATTAAAAAGTTCTTTTTTATATATATGATAGCAAACAAAAACTGCAACAGATCTTAGGTTCATAGGACGATTATTAACTGTAATAAAATAAAACAGAAAAGAAAAGAATCCTGACCTTGTCTAGTGCTACACCTACAACGAATGGTTACGAGAAGAATAGCTAAACTTGAAAAACATATGTAAATCAGAAATTTCCCATATCAGTAGCAAACTTCAGTGACAAGCAGGGTTAATAGCATTTGTTTTACAAGAATCACAAAAAGATTTTGCCATAAAAGGATCGAGAGTGAGTATACAGCAACTCTAGAAATTGAGAGTAGTTTAGAAATTCATTGAACGCCAGTCAAATAACAATAAACAGACACAGGTGGTAACGAGCAAATTATCAATGTATGCACAAAACATAAGACTAGAATGCATATCCTCTCTCCATTTGTAGCTTACATTGTTGAAGCCAGAATGTCTACCACTGAAAACCTGGGGGGGGCTTGACTCTGAGCAATTGCAAACCTGGGGGCTTGACTCTGACCAATTGAACCCTTGTTGCAGCTTCTTCCTTCCCAATTGCGGTAGTTAGGACTGATTTGAGTAAAAATTCTTCAGTTTTTGTATTGTCCTTTGATGCGCTTACCTTCAGGCATGACAGTTATATATGATAGTCAGTCTACATATATATATGATGGTCAGTCTACAAATAAACTTTTGTTAATATGTTTCAGAATTTATAGGTTTATGGGATCAATTGACATCTAGAGATATAATCAGCAAAATCTAGAGGTACATAGAGGTGACATGCTTGTGCAGAAAGAGAGAGAGAGAGAGAGAGAGAGATCATACAATCCTACAGCTAAAATAACCGAAAACAGCAACTAAACTATGTTAATAGCTAATCTGCTAGCATAATCAAGCGAAATCTTGCCTATCAATTTATAAATAATGAAACAGCTACTATTGCAGTTTTTCTTAGCATAAGACCCTACTCCCCCAGTTTCCACTACAAAATAAGGGTAAAAAAAATGCTTAGGAATATATTTGTCACAACAAAGTACCATCAATCTATCTTAATAAGAGAAGCTAGGAAATTGATCCCCTCCACAAACAGGCTAGGAAATTGATCCCCTCCACCAACTCTATCAACTACTAGCTTTTCTTTCAAGCAATGCTCTTTGAAAATGAATTCGGGATCTCTACAGCTAAACAGCAAATTAGCGACTCAAGTTTATTGGTTTGGTTCCACTACAATTAAAATATTTCAGTCTGTCCCAGTTCATAGTTTAGAATGAAAAGTTTAAAGGTCCAGAGCGCACAAGAAAGCTACTGATGTACTACAGTCTTGAAAATCTGAACTTCCCCAAAGGCAATGGTTTGTAAAAGAAGCACTATAATGGAATGCATTGAACTATAAGATAAAGCATAATATGATGTTCTAAATGAACATCAGAATAACAAATCAGAAAAACGAGCAATATGAATTTTTTTTTTTTTTTGAAGAGATTAGTAAAATTGTAAATAGAGAAACAGTAAAAGCAATTTGTTCAACATAATATGCAATTGCAATTAAGTTTTTCTATGTTAATGAATACCTAGAATGCTGAAAGAGGATGGAAAATATACAAGTCATGTAAATGCCAATTAGAACAATTGGCAGACTTCAAAAATATACCAGAATGCTGAAAGAGTATGGAAAACAAAACCAAAAAACAGTCTCCATTTGACAATCAAGGCTATGCAATTATACAGGATTAAACTGAATGATCAAATTTAATGACCATCTTCCTACATGCGTATAATTTTTCTGTGATTAATTTAAAGCCAGTCTTGGCAGAGAAGAGACAGGGCAATCTTCGCCAATATTTTCTCTTTGTATAGGTATCTCATGAATTACTTGGTACTAACAATCTAGGTAAACTGTCACATAATTCACATTCTTCTAAGCTACATTAACAAATAAAAGTTTCATCTCAAGGAATTTCAAGCAATCACAGTAACCTTTGGTCAGTTGTCCTAATTGTTGTGTAAGAGTGTCTGGGACATTCCTTGGAGCTTTATTAGATATAGGATCTATAAATAGAGAACAATTTTTGTAGATTCAAGGTCAAATAAATAGAGCTTCCAGGTTCTAGAAGAAAATAAAATTCTAGGTCACAAACAAATACTAATATTGCCATGAAGCTGAGCTTTAATTTTATTCTTTTAACGAAAGAATTGAGATATTCAAACATCTCAAACAATTGCCAACTGCTAGGATACGTTGAATCTTAGTACATTCATTTGAATCTCTTATCAAAAGCCACTCTTCTCTGATCTCTAGTAAAAGATTAAAATGTTATTTTTCTAAATTGACAATTTAGATTGTTTTTGACTTTTTGTTTAAATAAAATT
This sequence comes from Echites panduratus, assembly GCA_035221335.1. Taxonomy (NCBI): domain Eukaryota; kingdom Viridiplantae; phylum Streptophyta; class Magnoliopsida; order Gentianales; family Apocynaceae; genus Echites; species Echites panduratus. The sequence goes on from JAWZTD010022698.1 coordinate 9,798, forward strand.
TACTACTGAAAGTTTTCCAACTAAACATACAAAAATGACAAAGCAAAGCAACCTACAGCAAGTTTCAATGTAATCAAGAATCTTACTATATCCACTTTCTGGAATATTTTCTGCTCCAACAATGCTTTTCCATTTCTTTTTTGATACTTACCCACTATCAACAGGTATTTATATTCAGGAGCAGTTATCCTAAGATGCCTAAGTATGCCAGCCATATTGCTGTTGCTATTAAAGCAGAACTAGATAAAAATACGAGAAAAGTCAGTGCATTGTAAAGAGGAATTAACCACTGAATGCATGTCAATCATCATTTTCTTATTTGACTTTTCGGATAGCAGCTATATTTGGATGATTGTGCTATTCAAATATTAGGGTGAGTATGTTTTATCATTATTTCTTCTCACAATTAAAGTTGCATCAGAACCAAGAGACAGTATCATCAAAACAAGACTAGATAAATTTCACCCGTAGTTGCTACAGAATTTCAGCATTCTAGACTCAAAAGACAAGCATTTATGCACTAAAATCAAGTAAGTGAACCACGTAAATTCATTCACACTTCTAACTTAAAGTTGTTCTATCACATCAGTAAATTATCTTTCCAGACAAAATTTAAAATGACAGGGGAACTGATTTAACTAAGGCATAAAAAATGTACTTAATGAAAAATGAAAAAGAAAGAATAAAAAGAACCATGAAAAAGAAAAAAGAAAGAATAAAAAGAACAGAAGACGACTACTTCTTGTGAGGAATGTTCAGAAAATAAAAATAATTAGCCGTCAATTTATCATTGAAAAACTTTTATGTCAAATTTTAGCCATTCAAATTTCAGAATCAATCCCTTTGGATGGAATTATTCGTCCAATGTTCCTATTGTATACCATTTAGCCATTCAAATTTCAGAATCAATCCCTTTGGATGGAATCATTCCTCCAATGTTCCTATTGTATACCATTCAAAATTGTCACTCATTCCCCCCTTAAATTGTATTCATTAACCTTACAAAACTTTGTCCTGATTCAATCACACAGAAACATAGGAACCGTAAGAAATGAAAAGAAAAAAAAAAAAATTTACCCATTGTGTCTGAGATTGATTATTTAGAAATTTCAGTTCCTCGGATAACCTGTTGACCTCCTCCTCCAACTGGTGAACCCGAATCTCAGCCTGCTTTGCCCGCTCATCCGCCTCATTTCTTAAATCCATCAACGCCTCACGATCATGATAAATCAAAGAACATTCCCTCTCCAACCTCTTACTCTGCGCCAATACGTAAGTACACTCCATAGCCAGTTTCTGATTCTCCTCGACAAACTTCTTCAGTGCTTGAGCATTCAAGGTCGCCTCCGCCTTCAAGTATACAGAATGATATTTCATTAATTCCGAATGTAAGGCAATTTTAAAAATGAAAAACTTAAAGTAAAGAAGAAAAGATCAGAAAAGAATTTCTAACCCTAGTGCTTTTAATCATTTTTTCTTTTTCTTTCATTTGAGACTGGAGATGAAATAAATCATTGCAAACTTGATGTCTGGCTTCCTCGGAGGCACGGAGCTTCATTTGAAGAGTTTGTGTCGATACCGGAAGGCCAAGAGTATACTGTATTGATTCTCGAATGTAATTTTCAGTTTCTTGGGCAAGATCCATTTACCAAAATCAATCAATATGGAGAAATTCCTCAAAGGAACCCTAGAGGCGATGATGGAGATAGAAAGAAAGCGAGAGAGCGAGCCCAGCAGATGGGTTTTGGTCTGAAGTTTGCAGTAGAATTGGCGAGAGGGAGAACCGTAAGGGACTATACCTTTTTAAAATGCCGGGAAACAAGCCAGCAGCCCACGCGCCCATCTAACACTGGCGCACTGGACCCGTTTCCAATATTTTCCTTTGCTTATGGGTTTTTAATATTGTTGATGATGACAATGTGAAAATTGGACATGGCAAAAGAACGAAACTATTATTCTCTTTGTTTTTTATAATAATATTCTAGATATAGTTCTCTGTCGTTTATGTTTTTTTTTTTTCCCCTTAAATAGAATCAAATCCTTGACTTTCAGCTTTCATATGGAGTTATAATCGTCAATATTTAAATAATAAGTTTAAACTTCTTATCTCTGACAGGTTGAAGATCAATAAATTTAAAAAATGAATTGAGAATTTAATTAATTAATTATTAATTAACAGTTTAATTATTAACTCATAACATGTCATGAATTGATTAAATAATATTTAATCAAAGTAGAAGATAACCTTCTAGCGATAATAATTAAACAATAATGTCTTTCAAAGACCCTAAAGACCCCATTCAGATTATAATTTTCTTTATATTTTATGCCCTTTCAGGTTTATATTCTTTGTCAGGTTTTATGACCTTTTCAAGTTTTCCCTATCTAATTTTGCTAACTCTATCGGTTTCCTGACAATCAGAACTCTAAATAAATAAATATTTTATATATCATATTCCCTCTTGAAAAAGTGTTAATATTTTCTATTACCACTTTAAATATTATAAAATAGGAAATTTCTAAGTCACAACTGTTCATTGTCTTCAAGCGGTCAAAGTTAATCCACAACGATTGAAATCTATTTGTTTCCCCCTAAAAGTTGTAACCTTCGACCATTCGAATTTCTCAAATAAATATATACTCAATTTTAAACCATATAACTTTACTCTTCCTTGCATCCAACAACACAGTCTTTCAAACCGTACTGTGAATTTTTCATTCAACCAGCAAAAGCATTCTCCTTCACCTTATTCATTGTCAAATGGCTCCAAGATGAAGTTTCGATTCCTCAATTATTCAACCCAAGAACTTCTTGGAAGAACAATACATTGCGTCTCGCAAAACCCTTGAAAATCAATACCTAGATTTTTGTGATTTCGATAAGAATGGATTCTGTGTTGCATTCACTAAATCAATTTTGCCTAGTGCCAAACTTGAGAAGAGTGTGTGGCAATATCATATCCCAAGAGGTTATGTTTTGTCTATCCCAGAAAATACCATGGTCATAATACAAAATTCTAAAGAACTAGAAATGTTAGTCCATGAGATTGAGTTAAAATCAGGTCTGAGATTTCCTCTCATTACTAATATTTTAAAGTTCTGGTCTATCCTACTTGGCAACTAGGGCCAAATGACACTACGATGATTATTGGCTTTATTCTGATATGCTGTCGGGTTGGAGTTTCATGTTACTTAGAACTATTTAGGTATTTCTTCTCTATCTCCTTCACCACAAGCATTAAAAGTAGTGGATTTTTTTGTCATAAAACAAAAACTTAAATTCTTCAAGAAATACCCAAGTTCAAACAAAGAATGGAAGGACAAATTTCTAACAATCCACCATAGCACTAGTGTACCTAAAACACAAGTACTGTTCCCAGTTCATTCCCAAATCCATTTAACCAAGTTGAAGAGCCACTTGGGACAATTGGAGCTGCATGAAAAGCCTTGGAATGAGTCTGTTCTAGGATGGGATGGAGTAAGTCCATTTACACAACCAAGCCCCTACCTGCTCTTGAGTAAGTTTACTTTTGAATTATGCTTCGAAATTTGGAATGTTTTTGACTCTTCAAGATTTTAAACTATCCCTTGAATTTTGATGTTGTAGATATTCACTTGGCAGAATTCTATAAAAGGAATGTTAATGTTGCCTCTCCGATTCCACCACCAACAACTAGAACTGTTAACCCTACTACTTCCCATCCTTAACAACAAAAGAAAAGGACCAGAGCCAGACTTCCTATTCCTGAAGTAGAGATTGTGCCTAGTACTGAAAGGTCCTTTTCCTCTGATGTGCCTTTAATCCATCGGAGAAGAAGAGGTAGAGTGATGACTGAAGCTTCTCCTACTCCAAAATCACCAGCCAGCCAAAGTTCTAGGCCTGCTTTGGACATTGAGCCTTTGAAAATGAGATCACCTAAAGGAGAAATCATTCCCACAAAGTGGCGACGAAATTTGATCATTGAAAACGCCAAAACTTCAATAAGTAAGACTGCTGTAGAAGGAACCATCATACCTTATACTCCAAGCATCTATAGCCCTGAAGACCCTAATACTGCTAAAGTTCTTCCAGAAGGGGTAATAAATCAGGATCTTGAATGTCAAGTTGCAGCATTGGAGGCCGCTTTTGGGGCTAAGAAAGAGCCTGAATGGGAAAACTTCTGAAAACATAATAAATCCTGAATCGGAAGTTCAAGGAAAACATAATGAAGACCAAGGCAATATTGATCAGGAAGTTGTGCAGGTTGTTGAAAAACCTGACTCTACTGAAGTGATTGAGAGCAGTAAGTTTAATGAAGAGACTCCTATTCTTTTGACAGTGACTAATAAGACAAGTGTTGTTGGAGTACTTCCTGATGATGGAGATGCCAACAAGGAACAACACCTTGAAATTCCTGAAGGGATAGGAGAAAAGAACAATCCAAAAGAAAACCAGTAAACTCAAATCAACTCTGTTAAAGAGTTAATATCTTTCACATAAGAATTTATCAAATTGTATAGCTCTCTAGTTCAGACAAACAACATGATGATTGATGTTGTTGTTCTTACAAGCTTAGGAAATCAAGGTTTCTCAAACCTACTGCCTGCTGTTAGTGTCATGGTAAGAAATAATCCAGGAATAAATTATATTCCTTGTTACCTTAAATAACTGATATAATTTGTTTTACTAATTGCATGTTAGTGCTATTTTCACTTTGATCTCTCTTTATTGTGAGCAAGCAGATGTGACCAAGGAAAAATCTGATCAAGAAATTGCTGCTTTGAGAAAAGAAAATGAAAAGCTTATAAAGGAGCATGTTGATCTCTTGAAGCAAATTGATAATCTGGAGTATGAGAAGCATAATTAGGACAACCAGGTTTCAAATCAGAGTCAGCAGATATCAAACTTAGAGTAGCAAGTTGAATTAATGACAGATGCTAAAGACTTTGAATCAACTAGAAGTAAAAATCTAGAAGAATCAAGGCCAGTTTGGAGATGTCTATAAAAAACTTAGAAAAAGATAAAGAAAGTCTCTAAACTGAGAAAGCTGCTCTAGAACAAAAAATCAAATCTCCCTCTTTTATCAACATTCCAGTTTTATTAGCGAATGATGTGCTGAGAAATTAGAAGCTAACCTAAAGAACCTATACTCTTCATTTGCTGTCAAGAAGAACAATTATATTTCTATTACATTAAAATTGGTTGTTTATGCTCAAAAAACTAAAGAAAATATGGGAAATCTTGAAGAGCAGACCAACAAATTCCAAAGTTGAAGGGTAAAATCAAGGCCAAAAAAGCAGAAATCAAGACTCTCAAGAAAGAAATAAGTTCCATGATGGAGAAGATTGATAAGGCAAGCCAAAACAATAGCATTGCAGTAGAGTAGATAATACATATATATATATATATATATATATATTGTTCTAGTCCCTCATAAATCCTTTTGTAATCAGAAACAAATTTGACTTTTATAAGTAGTATAAATGAATATCTAATCCATTTCATCCCCTCTTAATTTGCCTTCCTGAATAAATGTTCCGTGCTATACTTGAATGAACTTTGGATTGAGAATAATACTAATGTAAAGAAAACTAATCAACTTGCAGCTAAAATAATATAAAAATATACTCCAAGCTTTTATATCAATAACATAAAGAACATCCTGAAGTTCACATCATTGACAAAAATGATAAAGCACCAGAATGACAGAAAACCAGACTTATCTGTTATATATAAAACTTCTTCAGGTTATAAGTATTCCATGGTGAAAGAAGTTTATGACTGCTCAGATCAGAAAGAAGATAACGCCTATTTTCTCTTGCTTCTAGAACAATATATGGTCCTTCCCATCTTTGATCTAGTTTTCCCAGATTTAATTGTTTTGCAACATCTGCTTTCTTCAAAACAAGGTCACCTTCCTGAAACCTTCTGGGTTTTACCTTTTTGTTATATTTGGAAGCTATCATTTTTTTATAAAGAGTGATCCCTCTAATGTGCTGCAACTCTAATTTCATCAATTAGATCCTACTCTATTCTTCTGTTAATTTGATTCTCTTCAAAATCATATTGTATCATTCTGAATGATGGTTCTCTAATTTCAACAGGTTACAATGCTTCTACCCCGAAACATAAACTGAAAGGAGTTTCTTCCTTTCCAGTCCTTGGAGTAGTTCTATAAGCTTATAATAGCTTTGGAACTTCTTCTACCCAATTTTTATTGTACTTTCCAAGATTTTTCTTGATACCTTGTAGTAATCCATTTCTATAAGCCCATCATGTTACTCACTTTTTCTAATCCATTTGTTTGTGGATTTCCAATCGAAGTTAACCTCTGCTCAATTCCAGGATTTTCACAGAAATCTTTAGATGGACTTCCCACAAATTGCCGTCCATTATCAGAGATTATTGCTCTTGGAATACCAAACCTGCAAACAATACAACTCCACACAAATGATTGAACTTTCTTTCCTGTTATGATGCTTACTGATTCAGCTTCAATCCATCGGGTAAAATATTCTACTGCAACAATAAGAATTTCAATCCTCCAATTGAATTTGGAAATAGACCCAGAATATCAATTCCCCACATATCAAAAGGGATTGAAGCTGTAGTTGGATGATAATTAATAGTTGGAGCATAATCTAAACTTCTTTTGACAGTTAGGACATTTTTTGACATGATCCTCTGCATCAGCTATCATAATTGGCCAATAATACACTTGACGAAGTATTCTTTTAGCCAAAATCCTTACTGAAGTATGACCTCCTCAGATGCCTTCATGAATTTCAGCTATGACATAAAAAATTTCTTGAGGGCCAAGACATTTCAATAGAGGCCATGTATATGATCTTTCATATAACTGTCCATCTTTCAGAATATATTTAGGAATCCAACTCCTAATTTTTCTTGTAAGAACGTTATCATTGGGAAGAGTCTCATCAGTTAAATAAGAAATTATAGGAATTATCCAATCATTTCTTGAATCAGTTATATAACACTCATGCTGATCAATTGATTTAGCAGTGATATCTTCTAAGGCATAATGAAATCTAGGAGTATTTTCCTCATTGCCCAATTTAGAAAGCTCATCAGCATATGCATTATCTCCTCTACAGATATGCTTAATTAAAAACTGATCAAATTGAGAAGTTATTTGTCTTAACTTATCCAAATATTTCTTCATACCTTTATCTTTTGCTTTAGTTTTACTTGATACATGTCCCCAGATAACCTAAGAATCAACTTTGACCAAAAGCTTTTTGATACCAATTTGATTTGCCAAACGAAGTCCTAATAATAAAGCTTTATACTCAGTTTTATTATTGGAAGGTTGAAATCTAAACTTGACAGCTAATGGAATTTTTTCTCCCTTCGGATTTGTTAGAAAAATGCCTACTCCAGCTTTTTCTTTCTTTGTGGACCTATCCGTATGCACGATCCAAGTATTTGCATCAAGAATTTTCAAGCAATGTTTTCAGAACCGGACCCGATATAGAGCCGGTGGGAATCTGGGGTTAAGGTCGGACCGGGTTTGTGAGTTTTTCAATTAAAAAATATTTTAGATAAAATTATCTATATTATTATCTTAAGAAACATAGCATACATATAACATGAGCAATAAATATTATGGAATAAATAAACAATCATGCTAAATAATTACAAAAAGTCACATATTAAACATTAAGAATCACAAGTTCACAACTACAATCTTAAAAGTTTAAATCTAACTCAGTCATCCATAACAAAATATCCAAATATAAACTTTCACAAGTCATAAAATCAACCTAAAACATTATATCAAATATAATCATCCATTATAAAGTGTTCAACATAATTACTCCATAATAACCAAATAATCTTCACAAATAAATACAATTCAAATTTATTCACAAATCCTCAATATCATCCTCTCCTTCTTCGACTTCCAAATGAACGACATCC
>JAWZTD010022729.1:0-17711 GCA_035221335.1 Echites panduratus
TGACTTCTATTTCTATTGATACTAATGATTCTTGTCCTAGTGTTGTTTGTTCACTTTTGAAGGAATTTGAGGATGTAATCCCAGAGGAACTTCCAAAGGAGTTACCCCCAATTCATGGGATTAACCATCAAATCGACATCATCCCGGGTGCTCCACTCCCCAACAAAGCCGCCTATAGGACGAATCCGGAGGAAGCCAAAGAACTTCAAAGGCAAGTGGAGGAACTCCTAGAGAAGGGCTACGTGTGAGAAAGCTTGAGTCCATGTGCAGTCCCAGTGCTCCTAGTGCCAAAGAAAGATGGAACATGGCGCATGTGTGTTGATCGTAAGGCTATCAACAAAATAACGGTTAAGTATCGTTTTCCTATTCCTAGACTTGATGATATGTTAGATGAGCTAAGTGGAAGTGCTTGCTTTTCCAAAGTAGATTTGAAAAGTATATATCATCAAATAAGAATGAAAGAATTAGACGAAACGAAAACAGCTTTCAAAACTAAACACGGTTTGTATGAATGGTTGGTAATGCCTTTTGGACTCACCAAGCACTTTTATGAGGTTAATGAATCATGTACTTAGACAATGCATTAGTAAATTTGTTGTAGTCTACTTTGATGACATCTTGATTTATAGCAAGAACATTGAAGCACAAGCTATACATTTGAAAATTGTGTTTGAAATACTTAGGAGAGAACAATTATTTGCTAATATGAAAAAGTGTTCTTTTTGTTTGCCAAAAGTCACTTTTCTTGGCTATATTGTTACTTCTAACGGTATATATGTGGATGAGGAGAAGATCAAAGCAATCACAGAATGGCCTAAGCCTAAGAACTCAAGTGAGGTAAGAAGTTTCCATAGGTTGGCGTCATTTTATTGAAGGTTTGTTCCTAATTTTAGCACTATTAGCCTATAAATTTAAAGGTTTAATTTATGATTTCGGGGGCGTTAAATTTAGATGGGATAAAGAACAAGAAAAGGCTTTTCAATTGTTGAAATCTAAACTTTCAAGTGCCCCTATCCTCTCTCTACCTAATTTTTTCAAAGTTTTTGAAATCCAATGCTTCGGGTTTAGGAATAGGTGTTGTTCTTATGCAAGAAGGAAAGATAATTGCTTATTTTAATGAAAAATTAAATGACGCTTCTTTGAATTATTCTACTTACGATAAAGAATTGTTTGCTTTGGTTAGGTCATTGGAGTATTGGCAACACTATTTAAGGCCAACGGAATTTGTCATCCATAAGGATCTTGAATCCTTGAAGCATCTGAAGGGACAAACAAAACTCAGTAAGTGGCATGCCAAATGGGTGGAGTTCATTGAGATATTCCCAGACATTATTAAGTACAAGCCAGGTAAGGAAAATGTAGTGGCGGATGCACTCTCAAAGAGGTACACTTTGCTTTCTACTCTTGGTGCTCAATTACTTGGTTTTGAATTTATGAAAGAGTTGTATAATGATGACGAAGACTTCAAAGACGTGTTTCTTGCTTGTGAAAAGAGTCCATGTGATAAATTTTACTTGCATGATGGTTACATGTTTAGAGAAGATAAGTTGTGTGTTCCTAGATGTTCTTTGAGAAAGTTACTTGTTGTCGAGAGTCATGGAGGTGGTTTGATGGGTCGCTTTGGCATCTCCAAGACTTTAGATGATTTGAAAGAACATTTTTATTGGCCACATATGAAGAAAGATGTGATAAAAGTGTGTGACAAATGCCTTGTGTGTAAGAAAGCTAAATCTACTCTTAAACCACATGGGTTGTACATGCCATTACCTATTCCCCCTTGGGAAGATGTTTCCATGGATTTTTTACTCGGATTACCAAGGACTAGGAGAGGTAAGGATTCTATTCTTGTGGTTGTTGATTGATTTTCAAAGATGGCACATTCGTTGCTTGTTCTAAAGTTGATGATGCTATTAATGTTGAAAATTTGTTCTTTAAAGAAGTAGTTAGACTACATGGAATTTCTAGGACTATTGTGAGTGATAGGGACACAAAATTTCTAATCGTCTTTTGGAAAGTTTTATGGGGAAATTTGGGAACAAAATTGTTATTTTCTACTACTTGTCATCCTCACACGGATGGACAAACTGAGGTAATTAATAGGACTTTAGGAACTATGTTGAGAGCCATAATCAAAAGGAACTTACAGTCTTGGGAAGATTGTTTGCCATTTATTGAATTTGCTTATAATAGACGTGTGCATTCTTCTACTCACTTTTCTCCTTTTGAACTGGTATATAGTTTTAATCCTTTGACTCCTCTAGATTTAACTCCTTTACCTTTGAATGAAGTGCAAAGCTTAGATGGAAAGAAAAAGGCTGATTTGATGAAGCAACGACATGCTAAGGTAAAGGAGAATATTCAAGTACAAAATCAAAGATATGCTCAATATCACAACAAAGGCAGAAAGAAGGTGACCTTTGAAGTTGGACATTAGGTTTGGATTCACCTAAGGAAGGAAAGCTTTCCACAATCTAGAAAGACCAAACTTGATCCAAGAGGAGATGGTCCATTTCAAATCATTGAAAAGATCAATGATAATGGTTACAAAGTTGATTTACAAGGTAAGTATAATGTTAGTCCTACATTCAACTTTCTTTGATATAGATGGAGAAGATTAGAGGACGAATCCTTTTGAGGAGAGGGGGAATGATAGAGATCAAGCTCCTTCAATGCCTCATGGAGCTATTACAAGAGAAAAGGCTTCAAAAATGAAGAAGGCATTAATCACATTTCTACAAAGGAAAGAAGATCAACTTGATTTTGAAGCCATATTTGAAAGGACCAATCTTTATGAAGATGTTGTAACTTTAAAGCTATGGAATATCACTTCGATTGAGCCTTTAAATCAAGCATGAAGATGCCAAGGGAGTGTAGAAAGAAGACATTAACATGGCATCATGAAATACAAGCAAAATGGAGAGGAAATGATGAAAGAACATGGCTGTTTGGTGCACCTGTCCAGCAGTGTATCATAATTTTGTCCAGCTTGGTTTTAGTTAGGAAATTTCACATTTTTTATTGGCCTTTTATGTCTTAACACCCTAACTTAAACCATTAGGTTTTCTTTCAAAGTTAGGTTATAAATACTCTCCTATTAGTGTTGGGATGGCAGAATTTTGGAGAACACAAACACTTATGTTTCAGTTTTCTTAAGTTTGAGAAGATCAAACTTTTGGTGAGTTCTTGAGAGACTCTTCTTAGGGTTCTTGAGGGGTTGCACAAGGATCTTTCAATGACTTGGGTTAGGGTATTGAATAGTCTACCAAATCAAGAGACTGGTTGATGAGGATTTACTTCATAGGTCAATCTAACTAGCCATTAAACCTTTTGATGAATTCCTGAAATTTTCATGGTGTGTTCTTGAAAATTTGAACTTCAACAATCTTGGATCACATCAGGCTGGCTAGCCCGGGCTTACGGGCCTTTTTTTTTAGAAATTAGAATTTTGGATTAAATAATATAATGTAAATAACCAAAGAACTTCAAAAATACAAACTTTAACAATTATTCAGTAAAAATGTCGTTGACAGCTTGGAAAAAAATTAAGGAATTACAAAATCTTGAACAATTAGCTACAAAATTACAAATTATAATCAATCGTAATCACTTATTGGTTATGAAGGTTTTTCGTTGCTTTCCCAATCCTCCAAATTTAATGAAGAAGGCTGGTCTTGAGTTCTTTTTTCTACCTTGATCTAGTCGGAAGAACACATAATGCTTCTAGTGTTGAGTGCTAGGACACTCCTTGATTCATCTAGTCTTCTTCCACTCTCACTAAAAGAGCATTCAGAAGCCACTGTTGAAACAGGTGGTTTCAAAACATTACGAGCCATTCGAGATAAAGTTGGTTAAGTGGATCGATTTTGTTTCCACCATCCCAAAATATCTAAATTTGTGTCTTCTTCTGAGATTTGTACTTGAGTGGAAATGTTATAAATTGCCAATTTATTCAAGCCTCTTGAAGATTTCGTCACCACTAATGGATCTCCGGTCTTTGTTCTCTTACTGTCGTTCAGATTCTTGAGGATTGAATGAACATTGAGTTTGTCTTTTTTAACGATCTACTTTCGCTTGGAGGCAGCATGCCAGTTGTCGGTGTAGAAAACTGGTCATCATATGTTGAAAAAAATGAGCTCCAAGCTAAACCTCGCATAAGCCTTCAACTGATCCGCTCTCAATGTCCATGATGGCACATCAGGGTGGTTAGGGTACAATTTGTACAAATAGTCGATAGCCTTTTCAAATCCTGGAACCTTATAACGAGGATCCATACAAAAAGCAATGTAGTATAATAAAGGAATTTCTGAATAATATTTTAAATATTTTTCAAGCATTGCCTCTACAATTTGGCTATGCTCCTTAAATTCAACAAAAGAAAGACAAACTTGAATCAGAGTAGGGATCATATGATGGGTTGTAAGATAATATTGACCTGAATGTAGTTGAGTGGCTTTTTTAAAAGTTTTCAAAAAAGAAGAAATTATAGCACCACTTTCAAAAAATGAATTAGTTATAGGGGGTTGAAATCCAGTACTATTACAAAACTGATTGAGAACATTTTTGTATGGAAGCACACTACCTATGATGTCATGTGTTAAGTTCCACCTTCTGCAAACATCTAGTTTAAATTTTTTATATTTTTCTTATGTTCCATACAAAGATATTTGAATTGTTGCGCTCTAACGTTAGAAGTTTTAATAAACCATATTATATTATGAATTGTAAGAACTACTTCATTTAAAAGCTTAAGGCCATTTTTAACAATTAAGTTTAAAATGTGACATGCACACCTATTATGAAAAAGTTTTCCACCACAAATTGGATTTATTTCATTAATGATAATGGGGATACTTGAATCATTATTTTTTGCATTGTCAAAAGATATGGAAAAAAATCTTTCTAATATATGAAATCCAAGAGTAGTTGATAAAATAAATTGAGCAATCGACATACCTGTGTGAGGATATTTGAATGGTTTGAAACAGATTATTCCTTTTTGAATAATTCATTCCTCATCTATCTAATGACAAGTTATACATAGATAATGTAAACAAGTAAAAGAAGACCAAGCATTACAAGTAAGAGCAAATTTAACATTTTTCATTGTTTGAAAACAATAAATAAGATCATTTTTCATATTTTGATAACATTTCATAATACCATTTTTTAACGTTGACCTGGGTATTCTTTGAAATGCCGATTGCAAAGATTGTGAAACTGCTTGGGTAAAACTTCCTGTTTCTAATATCCCAAATGGTAAATTTTATACAATAGTCCACTTTTTGATAAAATTTAAAATTACCAATGACTTTCCCCCCTACCACACTTATTTGTTGTTGTTTTTGAAAATCTTCATTTAACTCGGGGTGTTCATTTTTTATGTGTCTAGTCTTACTCCCATTTTTATGCAAATAAATTTTACCACAAAGTGTACAACTAGGTTTTTCATCCTCTTTGTGAAAAATTTTCCAAACTAAAGATTTTTTTTCTTTGCCTTACTTGTGCTACATGAAGATGAAGGCTGTCTAACACGACTGGTGGGGGTTGGTATTTTATCAACCTGATTAGGATCAATATCATCACCTAATGTTTCTATTTTTCTGGTTTAGATAGATCAAAACCGAAGTTAATTTGGTGCGAGGATGAATGAGATCTATCCATAATTATACTTGATAGTGAAAGAAATTAAACTAATATTCCAAAATTAAACACAAAAAATAATTAAAAGCTATTAATAAAGTAATACTAAACAGTGAAAATATTTCAAATGTAATGCAACTTAATAACTAGAAGATAAGTAAAGAGAAACCAACTTGAAAATAGCCAAGAGAAACAAACTTGAAAATAGCCAAAAAATGTCACAAGTGTTAAGAAAAAGACCGAAATCGTGGAAGACGGAACATCAATTTTCTTCACAAAATCCTTCAATATCAAACCTTTTTTTGCAAAAAAATAAATTGCCACAATAAAATTATAGGAATTCAAATTCTAGGGAGAAATGAAGATTGTAGAGAGTTTTTGGTTAATTAAAATGAAGTTGGGGGGTTATTTATAGCAATTTTCAAGGGATAGCCGTTAGGTGTCAAAACTGTAAATCGGGGGAATTTTTTTTATTTTTATTCTTACGATAAAAAAATGGCTAGTGGGTGGCTGGTCGGGCTGTGCTAGGTCGGTCCCGGGTTGTTTTGCAGGCCTAGTCTGGTCTGATCCTAGGCCTGGTCTTTGAACGGGTCAGACGGGCCATGGGCCAGGCCAGATTACTTTTCATGTGCTAGGTCAAGCCAGATTACTGTTCATGGGGTTTCAAATCGGGCCGGGCTCAAGCAGGCCAAGCCTGGCTTGCTCTAAAAGGGTTCAAACGACCTCCAGAGACCCGAGAGCAGCAAGCTGGAGCCTTACCAACTTCGAAGGTCGTGCCAGTAAGGTCTAGATGTTCATCATATGCTCTTGTCCTTCCAACACCTCCTTCTTCAATTACCAGGACCCTTATGTCAGGATTTACGCTCAAAAAGGCTATCATAATCTGAGCTAATATGTGAAAAAATATAATCTTTATACATATTAGTATAACATGTAAAAAGGTCCAACTTGATTTAAATAGGTGATCTGTGTGCTGGGATGCTCAGCATAGTAAGGTGCAGAGCACTGAAAGTTTAAATCATAAGGAACTAGTTCTTAGCCAATTAATGGAATTGGGCATTCCATTGAACAAAGGTTATAGCACATTAGTCTCCTTTAAGTAGGATGACTTACCTTTAGTCATTAGGTAGTGCTCCCAGAGTATACGTGTTAGCACATTCTGTATATGTAGAGTAGGACCACCCAGTGATTGTTGTCTAAAGATACTATCAAAGAAGAAAGAACTAATATCACTATTACTACAGCTTCCGGAGTATACATGTTAGCACATTTTGTATATGTAGGGTAGGACCACCCAGTGATTGTTGTCTAAAGATACTATCAAAGAAGAGAGAACTAATATCACTATTACTACAGCATGGACAAGTCCCCACGACATGAGTATGGGTTGGTGAGCTGACCAAGCCAAGTCCCTGTGTTTGATATGCTATAGGTGAGATCACATAATGGAGGTCAATAGCCTTGTATGTTAGGTACTTAGAGTTAGTTAGTTAAGACAGACCTATACAATAGGGTCTCTATGCATTTCATTTATGACATGGGTTAATCACCCCTTGTGTGTTGTTCTTATTTAGATCACTGAACCCGAGGCCTCGGTAGTACACTTGTTATTGTATTGAATCTTTTTCTATTGAGTATTTATTGTGATTCAATTCTAAAAGAATGAGACACCACAGGATGGTAGATGATATTGAGTAAGGTGATAGTAGGCAAAACCTAGGCTCAATAGTGGGTGTTACATATAGAAGGGCAAATGGGTTAATACACCATTAGGTTAAAGACTAAGGGTTAAGATTTATCTCAATAAGCCTTCTGTTTCAACAACAATGTATCACGGGGTACATCATCTTCTTATTGTGCTAATAGAAGGTGTTTAAAATAACTAAGTATATTGCTACAATGTAGTAAGGGTATTTTGGTCATTTTGTAGAGACATGAATATTGTTTCCTAAGGTCCCTGATCTACCCCTATTGTGCATGAATAATTTTATATCATTCTTAAATAGGAGATTGGAGAATAAATTAATTTTATTCTAGATAGCATTAAAAATTAATTAAGGATTTAATTAATCTTTGGAATTAATTATTTGGGTTTGAATAAAATTAATAAGTTATTTTATTTAGTTTTGTAATTAATTTGGACGTCTGTCCATAAGATTAATTATTGTAGAACTCGAATAAAATAAAGGAGTGGCTCTTTATTTTTATTAGTCTTATAGTTAATTTGGACTTAAGTCCATGAGATTAATTATTGATGGATTAAGAATAAAAATAAATATTGAGCTTTAATTAAAGAGTTAGAATAATTATGTTGGGTTAATGATCTAATGAATAATTATTGAAACTTTAATTAAACAAAATGATAAATAGGTTGTCGGGTTTTTGGCCCATAAACAAGCCTTATTCTATTTTTGTTATTGTAATAGGCTAATTTACATATCCTATAATAAATAGAACCAGATAATTTCTTCCTTATCTTCTATTTTCCTTCCTGTTCACCCAAATAGATATTGAATAGATTAGAAAAAACCTTAAGCTTAGTAGATCAAGACACATCATTCTGCAAAAATAAAAATAAGAAGGTATGTATCGTTCTCAGCCTATTTATGTGAGATTTTTTTATTTAAATCTTGAGACTGTATGTCGTTTCCTAGTGGATTCGGGATCCAATCACCTACAAGTGGTATCAAAGCCAGGTTCTCACAACGAGAACAATACTAGTTTTTGTTTATTCTGGAGTGTATTACCTGAACAATATTTGTTCATTTATGACTCTTTAGACTCTAATTTAGAACTTTTGTGCCTCGCGAATGGAGGCATAGGAATTGTAAAAGTATTACTTCCTCCATCCTAAAATATAAGACATTTTAGAATTTTTTTTTCCTACAATATAAGTCGTTTTGCAATTATTAATGCATTTTTTTCCGTTATTGTCCTCCATTTATATACTCATTCATTTATTACAAAAAAAGGAAAATGTAGTTAAGAAAGAATGAACAAATAAATATTTTTGACATAACAAGCTACATTTAAGACTCCTTAATTCATGTAAATTTCGACTAAAGCATGGATTGAGTATTATTATTATTATTATTATTATTATTATTATTATTATTATTATTGCTTAAAACCTAAAAAAAAAAAGAAGAAAAAGATTCTAGAACAGTAGCTTAGAAGCTGAGGCTGAAAAGTCGTCACAATTCACTGGACTAATGCTCAACGTAGTTGGAATTAGTCTACTTGAGGAGCCGCAAAAAAAATTTCAATCTACCAGCTCAAGCCACCGAATGCCAGGCCACAACTTTCCAGGCAGCAGCCCAAAAGAACCATGCCCAGCTAGGCACAGCCGATAGGCTGGAAACTGAGCAAGCAGAGAGATGTAGACCTTGGCATAGTGTTCCGGACAGTCCAAGTAACAGATCGAGCAGACAACAGATAAATCAATTAGCAACAGTAAGTTGATCACAACGTTCAAGCAACAGTAAGTTGATCACAACGCCATCTTGAACCAACATTAGGCAAGCATGTATAGTAAATCCGCTTAAGGGACTGTTTGTAATGCCCAGCTAGCCCACTTGCAGACGACCACAAGCGAACTAGATCTGAGTATGATGGTGAGTCTTGGTGTAGATTGTGCTGGCAGCGTTGCGAGTAGCCGTTCTCTTGACGGTAGACCTGGCACTGGTGAGTCGGACAGGCAGTGCCATGCCAGCTCTTGCACCAGAGCATCAGGGCGAGGAAGTGTGATAGCGGCAGTGGTCTCCAGAAACTGGAGATTTGTGGTGGTCCGCTAGCCAAGAGATGGTGTGGGTGGTGATTTGTGGCCGGTCTCCTTCGTGGCAGATCACTGGAGTCAAAGGCTTAATCTTGATAAACTAAGGAGATCATTGCTATTTTGAAGTAGAAAATTGCATAATATAACGAGCACAACTTATATGCAAAAGAATATTTCGAATTTCATTTCTAAAAATGTGATAAAAAAAAGTCAGCGAGATTGGGCTGACTTGTCTGAAGAGTGGTCAGCCAACCCTTACCAGGCTTAAGGGTGGTCGGCCAGGGCCTATGACTGACCAACCTTGAGGGTGGTCAGCCAGGTCTGGCCGACTACTCTTTAGGTTGGTCAGCCAGGGTTGGTCGACCTTTTCCATTACTAGTTAGCTCTGGTTCGCTGACCAGTTTGATGAACATTAAACCAAATAAACTCAATAAATAACAAAAAATCAAGTTTAAATCTTATTCATTAACCCTATTTTGACCAGGTTGAAGTTTTTTCTTACTCTTCAAAAGATGCCCAAAGCTTGGAGGGGTGCGTTTTGTTTTGCAACCGAAGCCTTCCTTGTTTTGTAGAGGTGAGAGAGGGGTGTACTTAATAAATTGGGCTTCTTATTATTTTGCTTTTTATTATAAAAAGGCTATTATTGTCTTTTAAAATTCATTCATTTTGGCCACTAAATTTTAAGGGGGTGCATTCAGTATTATTAGGGGTGCATATATCTGCACCCATTAAATTGGACTTATGGGTTCCATTATGTATTTATGTTAATGGGTTGAAGCTTTCTCTCGTCACCCTGGAAGTGATCTTATTGTCTATGAGAACCTAAAAAGTAACAAATAAATTAAAAGCTCATTTCAAGGATAGGTGGTGGTGTCGGCCAACTTACGTTGGAGGCATTAACACCAGATTATCAATAGTTCATCATGAGTTAATGGTCAACCTACATTGGAACTTCTGTGGATTGATCAACTAAAATATTTTAGTAAGTTTTGGTTAAACACTCAACTTAGAAAAGCATTAGCCTGTCCACGAAGCTCTGTTGCGTTTCCTAAGAGTCGAACGTGGTCATTAGATATTATTGCATTTGTTGCATAGATCAATATGGTAAGTCACCATATTATTGATTATAGTGAGAGGAACAATGCAGTCTAAGATAATATGAAAAGAACAATGTGTTTATTTTTCACATTATATTGCATGTTTTATATATTTTATGTTTTTATTTTTAAGAATAATTATATTTTACATTTTTCAGAATATTTTTTGATATTATCTCTCTTTGTCAAATGGTTAGTTTTCTTTTGGAGAGATAGTTAACTAAAGCCAGACATTTTTAGGGAACTGGATCCCGAATCCATAAGGAAATGAGATCCGAAGTCTCAAGATTTTAAAAATAATAATTTCTCACATAAAATAGATGAGCACGACACATACCTTATTTTCCTCATCTTTGCAGAATAATGCTTAGAGATCTTGTCTTGTGGAAACGAATTGGAGTTCTTGACCGACTAACCTTAAGGTCTTCTAATTATATTCCCTATCTATCTGGGTGAACATAAATTAGAATAGAAGATATTAGAAGGAGGAGTGGAGGCCTATGCAGACCTTTGTAATTTTTCTGTAAAGAGAAATTACTTTTGTTTCTTAGGTTGGGAATAATTTTTTTATAGTTCTAGTTATCATAGGATATATATTTATATATAAACAATCCTATTACAATAACTAAAAATAGATTAAATCTTGTCTATGGGATAAGAGCCCAACTGCTCATCTATTCTTTTATTTAATTAAAGGTTCAATAATTATTCATTGGATCATAGACCTACTAAAATTATTATGGCCTTTTAATTAAAGCCCAATATTTATTTTTATTCTTAGTGTATCAATAATTAATCTCATGGACCTAAGTCCAAATTAATTATAAGACTAATAAAAATAAATAGCTACTCCGTTATTTTATTCAAATCCAACAATAATTAATCTTGTGGACCTAACTCCAAATTAATTATAAGATTAAATAAAAGGGACATTAGCCATAGTGCTACTTTATCTTGTGGCTAAAGTCAACTGTAATACCCGATCTTTTTTTAGGCAAATTAATACCTATACTATTTACAAGCTGCCAGAGTGATATTTTCGATCACTCAACGACAATTTTTCATCCAAATTAGTACTCATACTATTTACTAGCTGCCAAATTAGTACCAAGAACAGGGAAACTTTCACCAAAAATTTAGTTTTTGGCCGAAAAATTGTTTTCAAGTGATCGAAAGTATTACTTTGGCAGCTCGTAAATAGTAAGAGTACTAATTTGGTTTAAAAAAAAGATTGGGTATTACAGTTGACTTTGGATAAAAGATAGGGTACCACTATAGCTAATCTCCTTAAATAATTAATTTCATTCAAGCCCAGTAATTAATTTCAAGAATTAATTAAAATCTTTAATTAATTATTAATTTTATCTAGAATAAAATAAATTCCTTCTCCATTCTCCAATTTAATAATGATATAAAATCATTCATACACAATAGGATTAGATCAGGGATCTTAAGACACAATATTCATGACTCTATCAAATGACCAACATACCTTTACTACATAGTAGCAATACACTAAGTCATTCTAAACACCTTCTATATATTATCACCACAGAAAGATGATGTACTCCATGATACCTTGTTGTAGAAACAACAACCTTAGTCTTTGACCTACAGGTGTATTAACACATTTGCCTTTTCATGTAACACCCACTATTGAGCCTAGATCTTGCATACTATCACCTTACTCAATAGCATCTACCATCCTTAGGTATCTAGTTCTTTTACCATTGAATCACAATAAATATTCACTAGAAAAATATTCAGTACAATAACAGTCACTACAAGAAAATTGAGTATATACGACGGTCCTAGGGCGGCAATATATAGTGGGAAGGCTGCCGTAAAAGATTTATGCCAAGACTTTTGGGCAGTAAAAAATACTGGCGTGGAAAAAAAATTCGACAAAGGAAAGACCGTATTATATACTATATACGACAGTATAAACTACAATCTAAATTTGGTGTCGCAAAAAACTCTTTTATACAACTATCGTATAAAATAAATTGATACGACGCCAACCGTCGTACTAACCATCTTATATACTCAACTTAGATACGACGACTCTTGCACCGCCATATATACTCAACATATGTACGACGGCTTAATAGCCGCTGTAATTGTGTTTTTATATTTTTTCATTTTTTTATTCAAAATGAATTTAAAGTATTACGTAGAACGTTGTATATAGTTAAGACCTATAGCCGTCGTATATAATCAAAACCTATAGCTATAACCATCATATTAGATATATATATATACATTTTTAAATGAAAGATAGAATCAGAATTAATTCAAAATAAATTTAAAATACTAATCAAAATTGTATACTAAAAATGTACATAGAAAACACATTGATATCAATAATACAAACTTCCAAATAGTGTTTTTTGGACCGGACCAGATCAGACAGTCCAATTTTCACTGATTACAATAGTTCTAGTTGAATAAAAAGATGATTACAATAATATTTTTTAAACATAATATTATCTTAATTATAAATGATAATAACAAGAATATTTTAAATATACTAATATCATTGTGTATCTATAGTTCAAGTTGAAAAAGAAAATGATGACTATGTATGACAAAATCATTCAGAATAGAAAAAAAAAATGCTTCAAAGCATTTCTGCTAGATCGCCAGAACTTAGCATCATATTTTCTCCTTTACACAATCTGTTCTCCTCCCTCTATCTATATAGTTTAAGAAGCAAAAACACAAATAGTACACAAGTCAGAAAAAAGAACAAAATCATTTGACGTTAATATATGATAGGATAACTATATTTTTTTATTAATAATAATCTAACAACACCAATCATAGATAACAAACACACAAATAAAAAAGTCAATAAACTCAGAAACTTTTAGTTTTTGGTGAGGTGGTTGTGTATAATATATGCTATAATACATATATTGTACTATAAATAATATTACAGATGACCAAGCTACCATTAGTGCTGGACTGGACATAGCTGGCAATTAAAGAAAAGGTGGTGGCGATGGAGTTGGGAAGCTGATACGAAATATCATACGTCAATGGAATCACTTTATACCAAAATTTCTTGGTTGGACATTTGGTTACTTTTCTAACAGCAGTTGTGGCCTGGCCTATGTGGCTTGCTTTTCATTAATTAAATGCATTGATGAGAGAATCCTTCCCCCTTTAAATACATATACATCACATTTAATACTCTTTTAAAATTGAAACATAGAAAACTTAACAAAACTAAATTGTAAGAAATAGCTGTCCAAATTCACGACAAGAAAATTTGGTATATATGGCCGTTGCATATACTAGGAAGGCTGTCGTAAAAGCTTTATACGACTGCTTTTGGGCGGTCAAAAATATTGGAGTGGCAAAAAAAATTCGACCTAAGGAAAGACCGTCCTATATACTATATACGACAGTATAAATTATGGGTAAATTTGACATCGAAAAAAAATCTTTTATACAACTATCGTATAAAATAAATTGATACGACATCAACCGTCGTATATACTCAACTAAGATATGATGACTCTTGCACTATCGTATATACTCAACATATATACAGCGGCTATAATTTTGTATTTATATTTTTTTCATTTTTTTTATTCAAAATGAATTTAAAGTATTACTTAGACCGTCGTATATAGTCCAGACCTATAGCCGTCGTATATAGTCAAGACCTACAGCCATCATATTAGATGTATATACATTTTTAAAAGAAAAATAGAATCAGAATTTATCCAAAATAAATTTAAAATACTAATCAAAATTGTGTATAAAAAATGTACTCAAAAAACACATTGATATCAAGAATACAAACTTCCAAACAATGTTTTTTGAATCGGAGAGGATCAGACAGTCCAATTTTCACCAATTATAATAGTTCTAATGGAATAAAAAGATGATTACAATAATATTTTTTAACATAATATTATCTTAATTATAAATGATAATAACAAAATCCAAAAACTTCTCTTCCTGCACACGGTTCAACTTCTCCAATCGAATGTAAAAATCATTTCCATCACTGTTGGCAGCTGAACATCTAACTTCAATGCAACTAGGCAAAGAGGGCATTCAAGATGATAATATCAGAATATGGTAGGCATTTAACATTTAGTTAATATCAGAATATGGTAGGCATTTAGGCATTCAAGATCAAAATACTCGTTCTCTGTTTTGTTTTCTTATTGAATTTCCCTTTCATTGGAAAATAGACTACTGTAAGTGAAATTTTTTTGTTGATTTCTCTTATTTAAATATGAGCCTCACAAATTATGTCGTATCATATTTGCCTTTCCTGCCATATATGGGTTGGTCTCACTGAATCCATTTCTTCTCCCTTCAAAGTTTCGCATTTTGTTTCGGAATTTGGATGCATTGCTGTCTATGTTAAAGATTTACAATTGGAGGAGAAGAGAAACAAACGAAAAGGCCACAGCCCCGAAAAAAGAACAATGTGCATGTTTTTACTCTATACATCCTCTAGTAAAAACTTCTCTGTTTTATAGAACATCTCAATATAACTCTGTTTTATGTTTCTACAACCTAATAGTATTATTATTATTTTTAAACTCCTCCCCTCCTAGTCCTAGCCTTCCCTATACCCTCAAATCAATTCTACTTTCCACTAAACTAGAGACAAATAAAGTTTAAAAACAACATCATTGAAAATAAAATAAATATTCTTAATTTGCATAATACAACAGATATTGATTTACTATATTTTTGAGCATTTTCTTGTATATAAAGATAATAGATGGAACGGGCAGGAAGCAAAGACAAATACCAGCTCTAAAAACATACATTGCATTCTAGAGAAGAGGTGAGCTCTTAACCATAACTGCTAAAGCAATCTTTGAACTATCAAGATAATGAAAGAACCATTGACAACTGAAATTCATTCATAAGTTTTTTCCAAAAAATGTGATGAATTGTAAACAACCTAAACAGTAAAAAAGGGAAATGAAGAGTCACAGTTTCCTAATATCTCTATTGAATTGTCTCAGGGGATCATAAGTTTTGAGAACATATCATAAATGCAATTGAAAACTTAATCACCACCACATTAATAGCTACAAGTCAAGCCTAAAGAAAGGCACTCAAAATAGAATAATAAAAGCGATGAAAATCAATTGACCAAAATCGGGTTCATTAGCTCTCATTCAAACCACTACAAAAACATCTATACAAGTGCCACTCTGATTAATGTACTCATCAAGTAAAGAGAAAAGACAACATTGTTTTTCAAGGACAACAATAGAAAAAACACCATCAATGTTGTGTGTCCATTAAAATATAAACTATTCAACACCAAATCAAGATAAACTAGCAAAGTAAATGCAAAAAACATCTATTTGTTGCATACAGAGACCAAGGGGACGCCTGGTGCCCCAAATAACATGGTTCATTGTTTGAAATATTATTTTTGGAGTATTTTCTTGTTCGTTAACACATCTTTTACATGGAAAAATAATCATGGGGGAAAACCAAGATAAACATTTCTAATGTACGTTAACTAATCATCAAATGAACAAATGATCTAGAAGTCTAAGAAACATGGTATTTATCAGTAGGACCAGCAATCATCATCAAATAAATCCAAGTTGCAAGATAGATGACAACCATAAGACTTTCTTACCATGAATCTACGTGGATATATATCAATGTATTTTATGAACATACAGAAGCAGACAGTGGATAAATAATTGCACCTCCACCTAATTAATTACACCTAATCTCCTGCATTGCTGTCTTGAATTATCAGGAAGAAAATTGACCACGGACATTCACAAATTTGCATATCTACATCCATGCACAAGAGATCATCAATTGTTTTCCTTCTTATAAGAGGCAAAGAAATGTTTTAACAAAAGTTAATTTAATCAGGTTCCTTTTGCTAATCAATTAAATAATTCTTGTAAATTAAATATATATGTCAGGATTGAGTTCAAGAAATGGCACCTTATGTGAAATCACTTGATAGAAAGCATAATAATTGCAGTTGGGATGGAAGGTTTCTATGGAGATTCTTTGCTTAACAGAAAGCAATACAATCCTAGATACCAAGTTGGCACCGACTTCATCACCAACAATCTTGTCAAGGAGATTGACTTTTCAGCCATCCATGCCTATCCTGATATTTGGTAATTATTATAACTTATAAAGATTAATTCCTTATTTATTTTTTTAGCTCATTGATTTTTCTAATTCAAAATCCATATAATTAAATAATCTCGATATATGGATTAATAATTAATTACAGGCTCTCTGGTAAGAATGATGAAGCTCAGATGGCATTCATGAGAAGGTGGTTCACAAGTCACTTATCAGACTCCAAGAATATACTGAAGAAACCATTAGTCTTCTCGAAATTTGGGAAATCAAGTAAAGATCCAGTTTACACTTCAAATGCAAGGGACTCCTACATAAATGCAGTGTACAGCTATATCATCAAGCAAATGACTCCAAAACTGATATTACATGATAGATAACCGAAAAGTGGAGATATTTCATTAAGAAAGTGTACCCCTGATTTACAACAAATTCATCTTGAAAGAGAGCAGGCAAGAGCGGCTGCAGTAGCTCAGGCATAGGTAGCTGCAGCATGGTAGGCTGAAGTGGAGGCCAGCGGTGACTGGTGACCCGAAAGCTGCGACAGGCGACAATCGATGAAGGAAAGAGAGATATGAGAGAAAAGGGGGAAATAAAAAAAGTCTGAAAAGAGATCAAGGGGGAAATGAAAAGAGAGAAGGGAAAAGAGTCTGAAAAGAGAGAGGGAGAGTTTGAAAATGGGAGAGGGAAAATGAAAATAAAAAAGGGGAAATGAAAAGCAACAAAAAAAAAAAAAGATAAATGGAATTCGGGAATGGGAAAAGAAAGAGTAGGGAAAGTAGGGATTTGGGGAAAAGTGAGAAGAGTGTGGAAAAAAAAATAGAAAATGTAGGAAATTAGGGAAGTGTGAGGAGTACTAAAAATAAGAAAATAATTAGATAAGTGTAAAATTCTTAGATATTTTTTCCTTCTGAATAGTTAAAATAATAGTCTTTGATCTACTGAAAAATATATACTCTTGTAATTAACATTCATTAATTATGAGAATGTCAATATAAAGGGACTACTACAACTTTCATTTCTCAATAAAAGGACTATAAAAAAAAGTATATGTATACATACCCTTATACTAATTATATACTTATATAAAA